>VDFB02267053.1:0-159749 GCA_007258455.2 Sequoia sempervirens | reverse complement strand
GAGAATGATTGATGCAACAATAAAGCTTCAAGAATTCCACACCAGGATTGCCACCAAAAACAAAACTGTAATCCGTTGTAACTGCAACAACTAACTTATCAACTGTTAACAACCAACTCCTTTTTACTCCTCCTTAGTTAAATATACGTTTACCCATTTCTAGTATTCCTCATCAGTTGGCTAATTAAAATTGATTAGCTCATTTACCTTGTCACTATAAGGTGTAAACTTAACTACCACCTAATTCGCTTGTCTTTCAAAAGATTCAAAGAATGAACTAGTGCTAATAATTTTATACATACAACTCACCAATAAATCATAATCTGAGTCATCATAAATTAATCTAATTTGACAATTGATGACTTCATTTACCCGATCCTGCCATTGTTGGAGTGACCTGATATTTCCCTTCTCATTGATTATGTCAGGTAGCAATGCGTCGCTCCAATCATCAAAGTTCTTCACCAATTCTATGATCTTCCTGCTCAAGTCATCTGGTAAGGTCTGAAAACCTTGTAATGACTTAACTAATACCTGAGTAGGCCTTAATGATTTGGGCCTATTATTTACATCAAACCTTGAAGCTTTATACATGATGTCAAGATCATTGGCCCTAGGGATCCATCTTTCAATTAATGGTACTACAACCTCTTGATCCCTATCAATATTATTTATTGCACTTAATAATAAAGAATATAAAGAATGCATAGATGACAATCTATCATCAACTTTGTCATTTAAATGTCTCAATACAACATTTACAACCTCCCTTTGCTTTAAAAATATTCCCTCCTCACTCGCCTTCAAGGATGCTTGTAACTTTGAAATCTTATGCATTAGCTACTTCTTCAAAGGAACAACAAAGTATTCCATTTATTCATCAATTATCTCTAAATTAGGGCTAAGGGAAGGAGTTTGACTGGGAAACCCTAGTGTAGACACAATAGGAGAAGCAGGAGGCACTGACCTTGATGTGGAAGGCAATGTTCTAATCCCTGGAGCACTTGATGTCTCCCCAATCTGCTTGTTCTTTAACTTGTCCACCTTAATTTGTAGCTCAACATTCCTTTGCCGCATCTTGCTAGATTCCTCAATTATGCCATTATACTTCTCCATTAAGCTTTTCTTTTCAGCCTCCTCTCTTTTAGTAGTCTTTTGGGCATATTCGGCCACATTTACAGTCAAATTAGTAGCCTTTGTGGTTGAGGTCTCTGAAGCTCTCTTTATTATCAACCCTCCTCTTAGATTTGGGTTAATATCAGTAACATTCAGCTTTCTCCCTTGAGAGGCCAAAGCCCAAATTGCTAAAGTTTCATACTCTTCACTGAAGGCAGAATCTTGCAATGCTACCTTGACCTCTTCTTTAGAGTCTTGTAAGGGGTGCTTGGACTTCTGAATATTATTGAAAGCTACAACATTTGCAATGTCCCATTCAGGTAAAATTAAGACACCAACTTGATTTACTAATTTTCTCCCCTCCTCAGGAGTGATGTTCTTGAACTCTTCCATTAGTTCATCTTTCACTTCATCATCATTCTCCTGGTCTGACCTATCAGGTCTCAATTCTCTTCTCCTCTTGCATTTATCTTGATATTCTTCCAAATTCATTCTCCATACTAATTGTAATAAGACCAGAGTTTTTACAAATGCATTATCATCTAGAAACTCTTTACATGCCTCCATTCTTGCATCTTGTACACATTTTCCTTTCATATCTAGATCAGAGAGAACCAATTCAGCTGGCCTAGGAGGGAAAGGCATACCCATCTACATGTCCTGGTCAGTGACAACAATCTCATCCATCAAATCCTCTTGTGATTGTTCAATTCTTTGTCTTTTAGTGCTTGGCTCTAATGGTGGTAGTGAGGGACTATTTTCAGGTGATGCATCCATGTCAATAATCTTGATTGCTCCAGGCATTTTGAACTTTAGACCTTTTTGTGTAGGAAATTTCATTATTTTCTTTCCCTTTCTATCCTCTTCTTCTTCATCACTACTATCATTTCTCTTCCTTTTGTAAATAGGCCATCTTTATGTAGGTTGGTAAGTTTTCCTCACTTCAATTAGCCTAACATCTTGCTCCTGTATTCCCAAATCTGACTGCAAGTTTATCTTTTTGGTCATCAAGGTGCCCATGATTTCTTTGAATTTTCCCATCAAGAAGTCAATTTTTTTATGATATGGACTGAACTCCATCAATGGATCATACTTTGGACCCATTTTGTTCACAATATCCAATAAATTTTCATAAGCTACCCACTTCTCCTTGTTCAACTCCTGCCTATTTAGGTCAAATTCATTTCTAATCAAGTCTTCAAGGAAGTTGAACTCATGCACAAACTTACCACCTTTTATCCTTTTTTTCTGTAAAGAGAAAAGAATCCCTCAAGATCATGTTGTCACTTGGGGCCACACCTCAAATGGTATTCCTCAAAAAATTTCCCAAAATGTATCCAGCCTCCCTTTAAAAAAACAAAATTTGACACCTCAGTGTAATCCAGGAAGAATGTTCCTTTACCTTTCCCAGTAAGGTTGTCCTCATGGATACAACCAATCTGCCACATGAATTTTGCAAACCCCACTCTTGGTGGCACATTGTATGGCAATATATGAGGGGTCCCCTAAAAACCATACACCCTCAAGACAGTGTTGACTAGGTATGGAATGATATCACCCCAGTTATGGAAAACCTTCAATTTTGGCTTCCTCCCCTTTGGTATAAGGAAATCATACAACTCCTCAGGAATCCTGGGTACATTTACCATCAGCTTGGCTCTCAATCTAGAAGCAAAACAATTGTCAAAATGCACATAACTAGTGTTTTCCCTATTACATGATAAATTTGCAGTCCATACCTGCACCGACAATCTTTCTCCATCAACCCACTACCTTAACTCCATCTTCTCAGAGAAAAATTTAGTATTCTTATACAATAGCATATACATTAACATGGAATACTAGAAGAATGGAGTTCCTGTATCATTTTTCTGCAATTTTGACAGCCCTTCATGTATCTTTTTGGCCAATAAAGAAGCAAAATCATAAATTACTGAGAAATTAGGGTGTTGTATTTGCACCCCCATAAAAATGTAAGTAATAGGCATCACCGTGTTGGGGTGAAAACCCAAAATTTGGCACAATGAGTAAAAGGTAGCCAAGAAATGCTTTGCAAAGCAATTTAGTCTAAAAGGTTCTTGGTCATTAGGGCTAATATGGAATTTTGAACCTCCTGCCCTAGCCAAATGAGGTGAGAGCAATTTAGCTCTGAAAAGTGATTTCGACCTCCCATATTCTTGATTCATCTCTTCAAGATCAATAAGAACCAAGAATGTACAAGGCTCACTCAGATCAAAAACTTGTCAGAATTCCTCTTTGTTGATTCTTAACAAAACCTTTCCATCATTATCTCGAGTCACTCGTGTGACAGGGTCATATCATGCAGCCACTTCCCTAAGCAAGTCTATATCAAGGAACACATTTGGTACCACTAACTTCCCCATATCATACATCCAACCATTAGAAAAGGGGTGGGGAAAATTTCTCTATCCAAACCACAATCTGAACATCTGTAGACTAGTAAGAGGAACCCTAGCATTAGCTATATTAGAAAAATTATACACTAATCCCTCCCTTAGAGTTTTTCCTCGCATCAAAACCAACCCCTACTTCCTATCATTTTTTGACAAGGGCAATTGATCCAAGAAATCATCATAAAATTTTCTACTTAAATAATCAATTTGGCCAGAGTGTTGCTTTGTCGGTACCATCCTGAGTAAACTAGGGCTTAACAAAATATGAAATTATAGAACAAAACCTTGCAATTTCCCACAATTCAATTAACTTATAGCCCTAAAACAACTATCGACAAGCCCTATGACAAGCACACAACAAATTTCCCCCAAATTCAAATTCAGAATAACTAGGAGATACAAAAATGAACTCATGGCTTTGTGCTTGAAGAAACCCAAATTCTTGTTGTAACAGTTTGTAACTTTGTCCTTGGCTTCGCAACTACTCTGTAAAGATGTTTTGAATGCTTTATGATACCAAAAGAAAAAGAAAAATTGCTTTATTTCGATCAAACCTTGGCAGTAGATGTCATGTCTGCCATTAAAGCTTACTCGTGCACTGCACAAATGGCTCCAATCGCATTTGATGCAAATTCAAATATTGGTCATTGATCTTTCACCTTGGTCAGATCATTGAACGACTACTTCAAATCAAATTGACATAATCTCCATCATGGCAACAAGGGGCCCACCATACCATGTGTTACCAACAAAATCCACGTGGCGCTCGCCTACAACATCACAATCAATAAATACCTCACAACTTATTATCACGCGATGTTGGGCAACCATGGATCTTCAACCATCGGCAATCCAGTTCATCCAACACAGTCGCTAGCTTTGTCTTTAACCATCAAACACCTTTCCTACCAAGATTATAACATCTGCATTGATTTGAAGCACGTGCATCTCATAAACACTATAGTAACCCACTGCATAATGTATTAAAATCAAATAGATGCATCAAAGTATTTTATCATCCCTTCAGCATCACCAGATGAGACACGTGGTGCTTTCCCATGATATCATGATCAACCAAGACAGTGTGGTGGGGTCATTGTGGGATGGCGGGAAATGACTGAGATCAAATGATGATTGATCAATGGTCATGCGAACTTGTCCCTCTGTAAAATAAAAAACATTTATTAAAGGAATAAGGGGACATCACTAGGATAACGACAAACAATGACATAAGTTGTCACTTAAATGAGGGAGCATGAGACCATCCAAGACTTAGGAGAATACAATTAAACAAAGGAAATAAAATGATAAAACTAAAGGGGGCCAGACCTAGACGAAGCGATGGGACTTAAGATGCTTTAAAAACCCTCCCAAAAAGTAACAACCGAATAGATCCTTCCTAAGGCGTAAGATAATACTAGGGTTTTACATGAAGAAAAAGGTAAAACCCCAACCCTAGGCTTTTCCCAAACACCATAGATGACCATAGACATAAGGTAGGATAAAAATTTGAAGTTCCATCAAGTAGATGGTTAAAAAGGTAGAGGGGAGAGAGATGTGAGAGAGAGAGAGAGAGACCTAAGAGAGGGAGAGGGGGTAGGAGGGTGAGACTTGAGAGAGAGAGGAAAGGAGGGAGGGACTGGGATATAGATAGAGGATAGAGGGTTTAAGGGTTAAGGGTGTATGGTTTAGGGTTAAGGGTAGAGGGGAGAGAGATAGAGGGAGTGAGTGAGAGAGAGACCTCAGAGAGGGAGAGGGGGTAGGAGGGAGAGCCTTGAGAGAGAGAGGGAGGGAGTGGAAGATAGATGGAGGATAGATGGTTTAAGGGTTAAGGGTAGAGGGCTAAGGGTAGACTGGAGAGACATAGGAGTGAGTGAGAGAGAGAGAGAGACTTGAGAGAGGTGGAGGGGGTAGGAGGGAGAGACTTGAGAGAGAGAGAGAGAGAGAGAGAGAGAGAGAGAGAAAATTAGGAGGGGGAGAGGAAGAGGGGAAGAAACAACCCATTAGGTCTACACATGGATAAAAATTTATAAAATCATATCTCCCATACATATTTTGTTGAAACCTAGGCTTGAACCTCTCATTTCACATGCTTTTCTTCACAAAACTCTTGAGGACAACAGCTATACCTTCTTTATTTCTCATCATACACCCTATTCATGCATCCTAAAATTACAATAGTATCCATGGGGCCTCTTACACAAGCTACAGTAATCACAAAAAGTGTAAGAACCCCTTTATATCATGTTTGGACTACAAAAACCTCAAAAATAGGGTAATTGGGCTATATGCAAAGAAATGAAGCTTTCTAACTCAAATCAATGCCTTAAGCCCTAAAATTATATTCAAATCAAAGATAACACATATCTTCATGACTTGGAATTGATTTCACATCAAAATATGGTTGCATGTGACTGTACAATGCTGCATAACAGGAAAAATACAAATTTTTTGAAGAAAAACACATATTTTTGAATGTCAAGAGCTTGCATTTTAAATCCTCATCCATCAACAACCATTACAATGATCACTTTATGCCTTTTAAAGGATTTTACACATCAACCACTAAATAACCACCTCTACAACTGATTTTTTAATTTTTATGATCACATGAAGCATAAAACACACTAATTTCAAGGTTGTTAACATCACTGTTGAAATGTTTTAACTTTTTGACCTTTCAAACATTAAAAAGGACATCATTAAATTAATTATGTAATGGCATAAAAATTAAAAACATCATGAATTAATTATGTAACCACATAAGTCAAATATAATTCTATCAATAAATTAATATCAAATAGATAATATACTCGCATAACTCATACATTTCAATGTCATTGATCTTCTTCTTCATCCAACTCTTTGTTTGTATCATTTGATCCGGATTCGACATTGTAAGGATTGGTCATATCATCATCATTGTCATGGATATCAGTTTCGATAATGTCATCATCCACATGGATATCATCTTCATGAACATTAACTCCTACATCATTATGATCTAGTTCCTCCTCTTTGACATCTTCGTCAGGGACATCATCAACTAACTGTTGATCCTAATCATCATCTACATCCTCTTCTAGTTCTTCGGTATCTTCTTCTTCCACCACATTATACTTTACCGGCCTTCCTCTTGGATCATGTCTAACAAAAAATGACCAAACCGGTTTACCTAGAATCTCTGAGTAAAATACCTGCTCACATTGGCTTGGAAGAAGATAGGGCTCATTTCCAACTCACTCAATCAACCTTGTATTAACCATGTAAATCCATTATCATGTTTAATAACAGTTCTCTCTGGATCATTTTCATTCAATCGTAGCCTGTACCATAGGATGACGAAGAGAATTAATCTAAAGGACTTAAAGTCACACTCAAGTATATCATCCAAAATCCCATAGTATCGATTTTCTAAGACTTCTAGATGTATGTCACTTCTAGATGAAACATTAGTCACCTGAAAGACTGTAGTTATACCAGAATCACAAGTTTTCTTTATGTCATCCAACATTGTAATTTGAAATTTACAACCATTGCACCACATAGCCTTGTGGTGTTTCACCTGCAATATGTCAAACATGTAAAAATTATTGCAATATCGTCAGTTGATAAACATATTTATTCTTGGCCGAATGTATGCAAAGAAAACAATCTCAACATATATATACATCAATATAATTAAAAATAATTAAATAATATGGTGATTAATATATTTATACGTACCTGTTTATCTCTTAAACCATATGCTAAATCAATTTCTCTTTGTGTAACATTGGAATCTCCATTACGATGAGCTTCTTTAACCAATGAAGCCACACCTTCCCATGTTAATGTCAACTAGATTGTTGACATTGTTCAATCCATACCATCATCCAATCAAGATTGTTTGTCACGTACAAATGTAGTGCATCCCACTCTCGACCAACTGTATCAAAAAAAGAATGAAATTCACAAATGACGTATAATTAGTTAAATACGATAGTATACGACCTCAATTTATAATTAATGTATATTGAAGATTAAAAATTAAATAAGTAAAATATACATAAAAACCATATGTAAAATGTATTCCAATTGATCTCCATGACCATCTTATAATTACCTCTCACTTTCCTCAATCTAGCTTTCCCCATCAGGTACTCCCCTTCAAATTTGTTAATGGAGTTGGGATCCCAAATGTGATCTACATGGATCTTTGTTGTAAACATGGGAAGATATTCACTAATGTACACCATGGTCTGGTATACCATATATCCCTCCACCATAAAACCCTCAGGATGTGCTCTTTATCTAACCAAAGCCTTCAAAAATTTCAAGTGCCTCTCAACCATCCACATTAACCTTGTGTGTACAAGTCCACACAATTCAATCTCCTCAACTTGGTGTATGAGGTAGTGTTCTTGTGCATTGAAAAATGTCGAAGGTAGACACTTTTGCATTTCACACATTAGACAAGGAATTTTTCTCTTCCAATAATTTATATCTTCTTTATGGATTTCCTTAGATGACAACCATTTACAAGTGATTCAAGACACAAATATATTAACGAGATTTAACAAAAAATATACTTCATGTATTTTCCAAGATCATATATAACTTGCTTGACATTGTTGTCGAAGTTGTCTGGAAGAGATAGAGGTAGAATGTACTGTAACAATTATAAAATGATCTTTTCATTATTTTTCCAAAAGTAGTAAACATAATACGCTGAAAAATACATGCATTATATAAGTGTATATAATATACCAGAATAATTACCTTAATGAAGGTATGCCAATCATGCATTTTCATCCCTGACTCAAATTCACCTTTCTTTGTTATTATATTGTTTATGTTCGCAGTAAATCCTGTGGGAAATTGAATTTTTCATATGACTTCTTTTATAGCATTGCTTTGTTGCTCCATTAATAACCAAGGGAACTTATATTAATTTGGTCTCCATCGTTATTTAATTGAATGACATTTTTCATTGCATGATTGGCTTCCTAAATGTCACTACAAATTTTGACAATTTTTTCTTTGTTGTGCCTTCCATCCAATATTTTCCATTACATTTCTATTATATTCTTTCTGATATGCATTGTATCAAAAAAATGCACAATTTGTAGCTGCTCATAGTAGGGCAACCTACTAAATTTTCTGGGATAACTTTTTAGTCCTTGTGGAAGTCAACCATTAATGCCTTGATGACCTTCATGAAGCATATAAGTTAAACAAATTAACAACGAAAATCATTGTCAATTACAGCATGAGTAAACACAACACAATATAAAAATATTATTTCAAAACATATCATATATGATAGATAAACATTTTGATCTGATGTATAACCTTGACGATTAATTCTATTATATTCCAACTTCCATAGGCGAGGTGTCATTCTTCGTGGTTTTGATGTAGTCTCTTCTTTCCCATTGAAAAGATGTTTTTCAGTAGTTCAATACTTATAATTTCTATGGAGGAAGTGCCTATACTCATCAAACACCTACTTTCCTAAACTTGTTGGACGGTGAGATTTCATCTTTGGACCACAAATTGGACATGCAAATTTTCCCTTTGTTTGAAGACCTGCAAGATCATATATAATTGGTTTAAATATGTCAATTTTTATAATTATATATAATGAATAGATTATTTTAAAAAAATGCATGATATCTACTTCATAAAATTAAATATTGTTAAAGTGCAGTTGAATGTTATAACATACCACAAAAATGTGTTAGCCCTGGGGCATCATGAACTGTCCATACAAGCATTGCATGGAATTGAAATTGTCTTTGTCCTATTGGTCTAGAGACATCATACATAGTGGCTCCATTCCATAACTTTAGTAACTCATCGATAAGATCCTCGATATATGCATTCATATCTTTAACTTGGTACTTACCTAGTTGAATGAACATAAATATTACATAATTATTATAACCATTTTACTGCAATATATATAAATTAATGTATATGACTATTGAATGAAAAAAATATGTCATTATGCAACAAATAAGACAAATGAGATGCTACTACATTAAAGGAAATTGATGTAAACAAATACCTGGAACAATCATTGACAACATTATGTGCTCCCTCTTTATTGACATCCATGGAGGAATGTTACAGTTGATAAAAAAATAGACCACGTTGAGTAAATAGATCTCAGCTCTCCAAATGGATTGACACCGTCTGCTCCTAATGAAAGCCTAAGATTACGAGGTTCTTCTTTAAAGTGTGGCCATTTTCCCTCCATGTCCCTAAATGAAAAACCATCTACAGGCATTCGAAGAAAGTCATCTCCACTTCTATTTTGTGCATGGTAATCCATAAATTGTGCTAAGATTTCATACCTAAATAATCGTTGCATATGTGGAATAATGGGAATATAACGAAGAACCTTGTGATGCACCTTTTTTGTTAGTTGATCTGTTCGATATCTACTGATATGACATTCTGGGCATTCTGTTGAAAATTTATGTTGTTTGTGATATATAATATGATCATTGGGACATGCATCTATTGCTTGATACTATATTACGATATCTTTCATAATGCCAAATAAATCTCGGTATGAGCAAGGTAAAATATTTGATGGTGGTAACAAAAATTCACCAATCAATCTACAAAAAATAATAATTTGTTAATATAAAGAATATTAATGGTACATATTTCATCCTTTATTTATTAGTGATGAACTAACAATAATTAAAATAGATGAAAAAAGATGACATATATGACATACCTTAACATTCGTGACATTGCTATGTTTGATAAACCATTCAAAACCTTCAAGTTCAACAACAACAATACATCAGAGAGAAGAGTTTTTTGGGAGCCTTCATAAAGGGGCTCGTATGCCTTCTCAAGTATAGGTAAATCATGAATATCATCAAAGCCATCTCAATCATCACGATCAACTCTGCCAGTACATGTGTCATGGATCAATGTATATGTACCATCATCTTCAACTGTGTTTTCTAGTGCATGATCATCTTCTTCCATAGGATCATTAACTTCATCTTCGATATTCACAGTTCCATGTTCGTTCACTTGCAAAACCACATTTTTCAGGCTGTGATAATCCATATCATATTCCCTAGGGCACCCCACCTTTATAATGATGATAGACACAAATAAACCATGATCATGATCAAGTGATTATATATATATATAAAATGTTAAAACGATATAAATATTTACAAATTCAATCAATATAAACACATATAATGAACAACTTACCAATGGACGATAATCATGCCCCCCTTCAACATGACCATGTTTCCTACAATGTTTCTCAGCTATTGTGATTAAAATATGTCTCGTCTTTAAGCCCTTGCAATTATTGAAAGAACAATAACATTTCTCATCACCCTTTCTTTTCAATCTATCCCACAATCTATCAAGTGTCTCTTCATTTTGTTTTGGACTAATATTAACTAACATGATTTTTCTTTGCCAAGCTTGACTATTTAGATCTTCAAAAATAATCAAACTCATACTCCAATAATTTTTATTCATAGACAGGTAACAAAATCTAATAATTCTGATATTTTACACCAAAAAATTTTGGCCTGCAACCACCCCTGCAAAAGAGAAGATAGTCTTAAGTTAATGACCCCAAAAAACACTTTAAAATGCTAATTCCAAAACTTATTAAATTCTGATTTTACTATAATTTCCAACTATTAGACTCCTAAAATTAGAATATTGAACTTGATCACAAACTTCCTACAATAATGGAGGTAGCGAGCTAGTAAGAGCAAGCGACCCATTCCTAAGGAGCAACAAGTTAGAATCATCATTGTTAATGTCAATATAGATTTATCCTTTTAGTTAAAGATGCAATATGTCACTTCTTATGACAAGCTTATCCCTAGGGCCCTCAACATTGAGAGAGCCCTAATTGCACAAGGAAGCACACACTAGTAGAATTTGAAAAATAAATGACTAGGTGACTAAAAATTTGTCACAACAACTAAAAATGACTAAATTCTACTCATTTTTTGCAACTCAGCTATAAATGAGTAAATAAATTGCTAGTTTGGTCATTGATTAAAAAATATTTAGTCACACAAATAAAAATGAATAAATATTTAGTCACACAAATAAAAATGAATAAATAGTTAGTCATTTATTTAGTCACAATCCATTTGAATAAATCATTTAAGGAATCAAGAATATAGCCCGCCAAAATACTCTAAAACTTTAATAAACATACCCTAAAACTTTTGTTAAAATCTTATTTTCAGCCATAGCCCACCGGAATGGAGTTTTCATTTTAATAAATATACTTTAAAACCTTCATCAAAACATTATTTTCAAGCATAGACCACCAAAATGGAGAAGTTTTTTAGTAAAGAATGATAGAGAATGGTCAGGAGATGTGTGTGAAAGGAGGCATAGGATTCATTGATGCTTATCTGATTCCTGCTCTGCTCAACAAATCTTACATTTTTCCAGCTACTATTTGTAATCTAGGTATTTACTTGACATATATTTGCATAATCTCAAATTCCTTCAGAGGCTTTTCAAGTATCAATGTATCCTATATAGAGTTTAGAATGATTTCTTTTAATTAAAAAAATAAATAATGATGTATTTCCTTGTAATTAGATAATGTGGATATCTCCTAAATCTGCCCCAGCACACTATCCTCTTTGGCATTGTATTCATTACTCCAGCTACTAGGGTTTTGCATGTGACATATTTAATATCTTCATGACCGTGTCTTTTAAATAGATCTCAGTCTTTTCTTTCATAATTTTCATAGTAACCCTTGAGTTCCATAATCCACCTTCAATCTCTTCTAAGAACGTTATCTTAAGCTAGACTGCATAGTATGCATATAAAACAAGTCCTTCATACCTGCCATTGTTCCAAACCACCACTCACTGCCTTGCTTAAAATTTTTCCTCCATAAGCACAATAGCATTTTTTAAAATCATGTTTGCCAGTGATTGACCATTAAAGTCACCACTTTCATCAAGATACAATGAGATTTTTGTCTTCAAACTCAAGGTATTATGCAAGATAACAGTGTGAATTGTTTGTTGTGTACAATTTGATTTTCTTGCACATTTATTGCTTTGCTAACTTCCTTTAAGACTGGGTATTGCACCCTCAGCTGCAATCTCAAACAACTCACTCACTATCACTTGAAGATTCCTTTCATGAGCATCCTTCTATAAAATCAAATTATGACCTATAGACGGCCTACTTACTACAAGGGACTCATTGTTTCATGGTATTGTAGATCTTAAGATCCTTCCACCTTATTGACACTACTTCACAGTCCACAAGGTATTATTCACTATTCTCCCATCTTTGATGAGTCTCAAAATATTGCTCAAACATGCAATCCACTACCTCCATTATACATTAATGGCTAAGGAGAAACATTGAACTTATGATTACCACTGTTACTTCATTTGGATAGTCATTCCTTGATTGCATTTGCCTTGTCTAACACTACCAAAAGCATTTGAAAAACCCTTAAGGTCAGCAAGGGGTTAAAGAAACTCACTATTAAAATCTCCACTTTACTATGCAAGGTTTGAACTTTATTATCTTGTCACTGCTCAGCCTCTTTTTGACTATCATTCTTCTTACCATATATTGCATTTACAAATGTCACTAAACTACATAGTGTGCTTGTTATTGGCTACAATCTTTAGATTGAAAGATTTTGTTATTAGCTACAATGTCTCCGTCTTTCTAGTATTGCAACGTCACTAATCCGCTAGAGTTATTGTTTATGTTTCTACGGAGGCCTATGGTTTGTACCCTAATCATGCTCTTACCAATGCTTCTGTTGGTATTAAAAAACAACCTTAAATCTTGGGTCAAAAAATTAGTTGTCTTGATAGGGTTGTGGTATGATCTTGGATTGTATCCTAGAGTGTGTGGGAAGCTTGTGTTTGATCATTAAGGTATGGAAACTTGATTAGGGAAATCTATCCTATATAGCATGGGTCTTGCTTTAATACTTTCCATAATGGTTATTAGCATATCACATTATTATAGTTTGCGGTAACCCAAGATTGCATTCAAGTATATAACAAACTTGGTTTGTAGTTTAAATTGTACACTTTTAAGTAACATTCATAAGGTTTAGAAAATCTTGATCACTCTCTAAAATAGACTATTAAACATGGGTTGTGCTTGAATGCACTACATAATTGATATAATACAACCACTCTGCATATCAACTAGAGTTATAGGCTCTTGATTGCAGTAAGAGGTAATCACTCTTGGATCATGCTATAATTACATCGTAACCTGTTAAACTCGAGACAACCTAAATGCACCCAATGATGATTGACACCTACATTATACAACCTGAATTAACTACATTATATGAGTGCCTCCATTTCTATTACAACATAGCCACATTAAACTTGGGTCACACATGAATGCATCTTGTATTTTTTATAGTACAACTATGCCACATGACCAATAGAGTTATGGAACACATAATTACAATCACAAGAATCTATTCCTTGGTTGTGATCTTATGGTGATTCCACACAACAAAATTTGGACATGAAATTCTCAAAACCTTAAACCTCTAAAAATGAATTCTAATGACATGTTGCTTTAAAATATGATTTTCAAACCTAGAATTGCAAATCTGACTTCACAACTGAATTCTACAAAAAGACAATGACTACCCTCAACCTGGAGATATCTTCTTGATTTTTTATTTTTTTCCCAAGAAAATTATCCTTAGTTCTCCACAAACTGTCTCAAGTAGAGAAAATTCGCAAGTATAGCAAAACACTATCGCAATAAATCAGCGAACTCACTTTTCTTTATGTCGGCCACAATTTAATTTTTTTCTTATTTTTCATGTTTGTCAAAATTTCAATGAAACTGCTAGTCGAAATTTTGACGAAACCCAGGTTCGTTGAAATTTTCATGAACGTAGGGGATAAACTTAAAAAAAATAAAATTACACATCAAATTTTACAAGAACTCGACAATACATCAAATTATACATATTTCGTCAAAAAATTTCATTGAATTTTGCAATCAAATGAGTTAGTGATATTATGCCCTGTTAAAAGTATAAGAAAAATAATGGGAATGTAGATGCATTTAGGCACACTGCCTAGAGCTCACTGCTCAAATACAAGAGGGATCACTGCCCAACAATACACATCAATACGGATTAGATCCGCAGGGTATGAACTGAGAAAATATATTTTACACAAGCATAATTATAGTTCCAATTAAGCACAAAAAACCTTCTTCACACTTCGCTCAAACTTCTTCTCACTCTAGTCTGCAATTGAATGAATAGATCAATATTCACACATTTTCTCTTCTTTTCCTTTTCTTCACTTCATACACACTAACTTCTCTCAAACAATCACTCATATATATCCACATCATGGAATTACATCAACCACTTAGTCGGCCAAAAAAATAAAACATATTTACAATGTTGGCCCAAATTAACAATTAAATTTTCAATGTGAATTAAACACTGTCGGCCAATACAATGATGTGACCCAAAACAATATCCACGAGCTAGCCAAACATTCAAATTTCAATCTCCAAGGATCCACAACATGTTACCACCATCATGTTGGCCAGGAACATGAAAACCTAAACATGCACAAGAAAAATCTTTAACTATGAGCACACCAGTCAATGCGGACATACAAAAATGATGGAGAATGATCTAGAAAAATCCACAAACACCAGGAGCTAACAGAAAGGCATCCACAACAACTAGAATTACACAAACTTCAATCAGAAACACTAACAGAGACCACAAAAACACTGTCAGAACACAACACAATCAATTCTTCATGAAGACCTCTGAAACTTCCAGTAGATGAACTAGATACTCTCAACAATAAACCCTTTAGTCCACAATAACTTATCTTCAACGTACAAAACAAAATACCTTCATGACCTTCATTTCTTCACTAGCAACCTACAACTCTTCTTTTAACAATTTTCTCAATATCCTCGACATATACAACCTTCAATACAATAATGCTAATAGTGTTGACATCAATGATAACCACATATCAGCAGCACAACCACAACATCTGGAAAACTTCCAACACCTCATACATGTGCTTTAGTTCTTCAAAACCTAATACTTCTACCCTCATCTCTATCAACAAATTTCTTCTCTTGCTCAATGCATCTACAACTTTGTTTGACTTGCCACTCCTATGCTTCAACACAAATGTATAACTCTAGAAGAATTCAACCCATCTCATATATCTTTGATTCAAATTTTCTTGAGTATTAAAATACTACAAAGCTTGATGATTAGTATACAACACAAACTCCTTAGGAAAAAAATAATGTCTGCACTTCTTCAAGGCTTGAAAAATGGCATAAAACTCCTTATCATAAACTGAATATATTCTTCTAGCATCATTCAACTTCTCACTTAAATAATCTATAGGTCTTCCTTCTTGACTCAACACCGCTCTTATTACATTTCCACTTGCATCACAATTAAATTGAAATACTTTGTTAAAATCTAGCATTGATAACACTGGCTGCTCTGTCACTTTTTGCTTCAACAATTCAAAACTCCTTTGTGTTCTGAATGTCCACCTAAAATCCTTCTTATCTCCTCTCATTTTTTCTATCATTGGTGTACAAATGATACTAAAGCTTCTAATAAAATTTCAATAGAAGCTATCCAATCCATGGAATGATCTTACTTC
This sequence comes from Sequoia sempervirens, assembly GCA_007258455.2. NCBI lineage: Eukaryota > Viridiplantae > Streptophyta > Pinopsida > Cupressales > Cupressaceae > Sequoia > Sequoia sempervirens. The sequence goes on along the minus strand of VDFB02267053.1, from coordinate 143,530 downwards.
TCCAATGTTCACTGGTGTATGCCAATCAACTATTGTTGTAACCTTTTCAAGTTCCATCTTTAATCCTTCAACAAAAATGAAAAAACCTAGATATACCAACTCTATCTTCATAAAGCGACACTTCTTGACATTAATCATCAACTTCTCTTCTCTCAACCTTTGCAAGACTTGTTGAATGTGCCACAAATGTTCTTCCCTAGTCTTACTAAAAATTAGAATATCATCCAAGTAAACAATGATAAACTTACCCAGTAATTACTCCAGTACTTCATTCATTAATATCATGAAAGTGCTAGGTACATTGGTCAATCCAAAAGGCATTAATAACCACTCAACAATCCTTCATTTGTTCTAAATGTAGTCTTCCATTCATGTCCTTTGATTTTGATCTAATGGTATCCACTCAAACAGTCCATAATGTCATCCATCCTTGGTAATGGAAATCTATACTTTACAGTGATCCTATTGATTTCTCTTGAGTTTGTACACATTCTCCAATCTCCATCCTTCTTTGGTACAAGTGCAATAGGTATTGGACATGGGATTAAACTTTTTCTGATCAATCCTTTCTTCAACAACTCTTGTATCTATCAGTTGAGTTATGTATTCTATGTTGGTGTCATCCTATGTGCTTCCTTTTTTGGAAAAATTGCTCCCAGTATGAGGTCTATATGATGACTAATGCTCTAGACTAGTGGATGTCCATATGGTACATTCTTTGATATTATATCTTCATACTTTTTTAACAATTATGTTACCTCTTCATTCTTTGTGGTAGTGCTCTCTACCTCTGGATTACCACCCTTCTTCGGAATCAATGCAAAAATCATATTTTCATACCTCAATCCATCCACAAATTTCCTTCCATCTACCAAACATAGTCTGGAAATGCTACAAACTTCACTTCTATTTTCTTACTTGAAAGGTATCATCTTGATTCTATTTCCATTTGAAGGTATAGTATAGGCATTCCCTCTTCCATCATGAATTGAATTTTTATCGTATTTCCATGGTCTTCCTAACAACAAATGGCATGCATCCATAAGCATAATATCACACAATACTTCATCCATATATGATCATATATAAAATTTCACCAAACATTGCTCATTCACCAATATCCTATGATCATCATAAATCCATGCTATCCTATAGGGGTCTGGATGTTTCAATCTCTTCAAATTCAACTTGGTTACCATCTCAAGTCTCAAACTAGATTATCAGTGCTACCACTATCAATGATAACTTCATATACCTTTCCTTTGGACTTACATCTTGTTCTGAACAAGCTCTGCCTTTGTGGTGGTTCCTTGGTCACTTCTTCATGCATCAAATCTCTCCTCGTCACCAATGACTCACCTTTCTTAGGTTTCCCAACTAAATTATGGGATTCAACAAGTTCCTCATCCACATAAGCTCTTCTTCTGGTGTGCTTAGTCTTCTTTTTGATACTTTCTTGATGGAATTCAAATGCTCTATGTCCTTCACCTCCCCACTTAAAACAGGTTACTCTAAATGGTCTCTTCTCAAATCTTCCTTCATCTCTTTGGTATCCATCATTGTAGTATGAATTATGACCTCCTCTATTACTATGGTAGAAATTTCTATATTCTCTTCCTCTGCGATATGAATTGGCATCCTTTTCTTCACTATGGTAGGGTTTCCCATCTTGTTTTGATCTACATTGGGTCTTCTTTCTTTGGATTACAATCCACTCCTCTGAAATCTTCATCTTGCACTTCTTTTCCTTTTCTCAAACTTCTTGTTCATCTTCTCCTCTACCTTCAATGCAAATTGATATGCTTCTTCAACTGATATCATGTTTACTGAGCTTAGTTCTTCTTGGATATTTTTTCTCAATCCATCGATGTACCTCACAACCTTTTCTTTGCTTGCTTCACTATGTCTAGTCCTAATGATCATCTTGTAGAATTCTTCAATATATTCCTTCACAAATTTCTGATTTTGCCTTAGGTTATTCAATATTTTCAACAATTCAAGTTCATAATCAACAAGTATAAATTGATTCTTTAGCTTTGTCATCATTCTATCCCATTTTATAATTTTCTCCTTTCCTCTTCTATTCCTATCCAATTGAACTTCTTTCCAACATAAAGCAACATGACCTTTCAACTCTATTTTTACAAATATTACTCTTTCTAGATCTTCAATTTCTTCATAATATTCAAAGTATTCTTCCATTTCATTGATCTAGTAAATCAATTCCTCAAGATTTAAATTTTGGGCCGTGTAATTTTGAATTTCCACTCTAGGTCACTAACCAATGTTCAAAATAGTTTTCAATGTCTTCATCTGATCTGATTCTTCTTCTTCATCTAGGGATTCTTCAATTTGAGTTGCAACATGATCAAACTCATGATCACTTTCATCTGCATTCCTAGGTTTTAGGCCTCACCTTCAATCTTCCTCAACAAAATTTAATCAGACTCACATTGCTTGCATCATATCTAACATCTCATCCATTCTTCCAAAAAAATATTCCATAATAGGCGCTCTCCTTGGTGGCATCTCTCCCCTCAAATCCAGTGCAGCTACCTCAATTCGACGATCTAGCTATAAGGGTTTTAACTGATTCATAATCTGGTTGAATAAACATGTAGTCTACCTCAAGTTGACAATCTATTCACCAAAAGGAATGCATTTAGGACTCACAAAATCACTCTGATACCACTTGGTGTAGTCACAAATGGAGGATCTAGAAATAATTGTCCAACCGTGCAACTTAAAGTCAACACAATAGAAATAACTCAAGAAAATACCCTGTGAACATAGATCTCTATTGAATTGTAAATATTACATGCATCATATGCCTCATGGGTGAATAAATAGGGCTTTTAGTCCTGCTGCAAGGGCATTCAACATTACAACTGGTCGAAGTCCTTATTACAGTCCCTCAACATGGGTGATCAAAAAATATAACTATCTAACTATTCTAACTAAATGAATTCTTTCCAAATGATGAAAAATGCTCTTAAATATGATTCTTCAACCCCAACAAAGGTTAGCATTAGCCCCAAGGGTTTACAAACCTAAATGAATGATCAAGCGTGTAGGTCAGCCTAAACATGAAAGATAATCCTTCACGAAATAAAATGAATTGCAGATCTCCAAGGTAGATCCCATTGGACCCAAAATTCTTGCATGATACTACATTAAGCTCTGCATGCTCTAGAATAGGTCCACACAATGAAATATGGAGGAAGTTGGCTCCAAATGCTTTGACTATGAATTACAATGAAGTTATAAGAGCAATAACTTTTGGTAGACAAATGCAAATGATCTAAAATTTGGATATGGTGTAGATGGCCTTGTGTAGATGCTATATCCTTATACTCCATGAGATGAGAAACAATAATGCGACAAAATGCAGAATGAAATGCCGAAATTTCTACAAACTAAAATATAAAAAAATAAATGTTTTTAGTTTATACAAAATTTCTTTACAACTAGGGATGCTCCTACATCAAGAATATAAATCTAAATGAATCCACATATTGCATCTTCACTCTTCACATAATGCTAACTCCTCCACATTCAACCTCTCCATAGAAAATTCCATCTTTCTCACATTTAGCATTTATTATATGCTAATCATGGTTAGACTTATTGTTAGTTAGCATTTATTGTCACTATCCATTAAGGGTTAGAAAAACTGCTAACATTTTATGCTAATCAACTTTGTACCAGCCAACATTTTATGCTAGTATTGATCTCTAATGCTTAGATTTAATCATCTAGTTATCTCTTAAGAGTGTAAGGGGGTAATCTTTTTTTGTTTTTGCATAAAAATGAAAGATCAATATTTCAAGTGTGGGTGATCCCACAATGCTAGTAAATACAATTTCTAGAAGATTATGATTTTTGCCAAAATCACATATTTTTAGCAAATATAGTGATTTAAGCCTTAAAAAGTTCCATTTAAAGCATTTCAATTGAAGAGGGTTTGATAAAACTACCTTAGATCAAACCCCCTTGGATAGAACCCCGCTAGTTTTAAGCCATACCTATAACGAAGTCTCCTTTACACCTATCAAAATGCTGATAAAAAACCACTTTTGATTTACCTTTTGGGGGATCAAATGAATTCATTTAAAACAAAAAAATTGTAAGTATGTATTACTTGTTATAAGCTTCCCAAAAAGTATAATTTTAAATAAATTTAATTTTATTATTATATTTTTTTTAATTTCTTGTGAATGTAGGTTTTTCACTGAAAATCAAGCTCTATGTTCTACACATGTGCAAAAATATGAGATTATCAATTTTTTTGTTTGAAAAATATGAGTGCACTAGATATTTAAGTCCTTGATCCAACCAAAAAAAATTGAATTTTGATATATACAAAAAAAGTTGTGTTATACGGTTTGCCTATGTTTGAATTGTAATTGGTTTGACTACTTGATTAAGGAAAAAATATTCAATAAAACACTATGAAACCAATTGGAAGCACTAGATATCATTGTTACAAATCTAAATTTGAAAAAAATAGAATTTTATCCTTCATGGAAAAAAAAAATTGTGTTATACGATGAGAATCACTTCTTAAAAATGGTGTTTACTAAAAAAAACTAGTTTTTGAAGGAGATGGAAAAAGAAGTGCAATATAATTCCAAAAATTATGAAAAAAATATATTAAGAATCTATAGACAAAATTTCACAAATCACTAGTTTGCATCATCTTCAAATTCCTCATGGTTTAGCTGCTATAGGTGCCCGAAAGTGAAGATTTAGTAAGAAAATATCAGTTCAATGTCCAGTTTAGCCAAAAATTGTAAACCGGTATTGTGGGATCACCCGTGTGCATAGTTAATGGGGGGTTTCATTTTCATTTTTTTTGTCTTTTATCGAGGTTTGAAAGACCTATGCCTTCATTTCTACCTCATGACAACAAATTTGTAAGAACTCATAAAAAACAAATAAGTTTATAAATACACTCATACATGAAGTGCCACAAAACTGAATGTTTGTTCCATATGGAGGGAATTGGGAAACTTTGTACTTACATTGAATTATAAAGTGTAATGGGGTGTTGTGTAATTCCTTGATTTGACATCACAGTTGTGGATCCTTGCGATTCTCGCCCTATGGTGTGTGTTTCCTTTTTTTCCATCACAACAATGTCTCCTCATGATTCTCACCTCATTCATGTGTACCTTGATGCACACCCTTTTTCAATTTCTCATACATCTCTAAATTCCTTGCACACTTTTATGCCCAATTTAAGTTGGTTTGCTTATTCTCTTAGCATTAAGGGGGGACTATGTTGTGTTATGCTTCTTTCAATGAAGCAGTGGAGGAACCTTGTTTTTGGGAGGTCTCATGAACCTTCTATCTTGATCTCTTGTCTGGGGGATTATTTCAATGGATCATATTTTCCAAGATTTTAGTACTCCTAACCACAGTACTATCTATATTTTCAACTACACAGAGTTTGATTGACTTTGTATGCATGGTTGAGTAGTGTTCCAATGTTCATTCATGCAGTGTTTTGTATCTCTTATCTTGATCTACATTTCTTGGAGATTTGTTGATTCCAGCAAACACCAATTCATCATCAGTAGAGTTTACAACTTCTGCGTGCTTAGGAGTTCTTCATCATCATGTTCCTATCATCAAGGGACATCTTTTTAGAAGGTCTTAAATATTTCTTGTTCTCTTTTTGGAGAGGAGTTTTGTTCCCACTGGGTTTTCTCCTTTTTCTCCATTTGTGAGAGAGTGCATTATACACAAGTACCTAAAATGGCCTCATATTCGAGACCCATTTCTATCTATTTTCACTTTTGTGATCTCCCCAAGTATCACTTAAGAGGGGGTGTTAGAGTGAATAATTTATCTATTCACTATACTTAAGCATACTTAGGTTGGTGAGGTTAGACAACATCTTGTCTAATTAAATGTACAACCTTTAAGCCTCTATGTAAGGGAAATTTAGGGCATCTTCGAGAAACCTCCAAGAATAGTAGTGCCTTTGGTAACTTTAATTCCAATTTGATTTCCTCAAAGACACATACAACTATGTCCTAAAGTAAAAACAGACACAGTTCATTTCCCACATTAATCCTTCTGAGAGAAGCACATGTAAATTCAACAACAATCAATAATAGATTCTAGAAACAAAACTAACACAGATGAAAGATAAGACAAAAAACCAGAACACACATATTTACGTGGGGAAAACCCTTTCAGGTAAAAAACCCCACCCTCCAAAGTTTGAACCATTTTATTATTCAGCAACAAAAGGTTACAATACAATTTCAGGCTTATAGCCTTTCTAGAGATTACATCTTGTTCATTCTAGATACAACCTGGTAGCAACCTCTCCCCTTTACATTTCCTAATCAATCCATTAGACCATACAATCTTCACACTATTTCAATATCCTCTCAGAATATACAATACAGATCAACATGAGAGAGATTAACTATGATCCATGATCAGGAGAGATTTCAGCAGCATAACCCTGCCTCTCATTTTCTCCGTTTCGGCCTCATGGCCTCAGCCTTTCAACCAGCCTCTTGGCCCTCTCTCTATTGCTCTCTAACAATACAGTTGCTCACCTGAACATATATCAATACCAACCATTCCCAACTTAGATGTTTCTATTTCCAACATTGAAGTCTCCATAGGAACGATCACAACCGTCCAACTGCAAAATGGTTCGCATTCCACCTTCTCTAATTTTTCCAAGACACACCACGTAGGATAGTCTTCCAATTGATCAAATGCATTCAAACAGTATTTGCATGTTAGTGAGACACTAACCGTGTCTCACTGATGCCACACGACCAATTACACATCCATTGCTATCAGTAAGAGTCACTGCTATCGGCAAGAGATCATAACAAGTTCACAAGTCATATCAATGTCAACACTCCCATTAGTGAGACTTATTCTATTGGCAAGATCGGCAAGACCTTTCACCGATATCCTCAGCAGACCCATCGCCTTGACAATCACTAGTCGCTATGAGTCATAATGAGCCCTCAAGTCATACTGATATGAACATCCGTTGGCAAGACTTAGGTTGTCGCTAAGAGTCACCTCGCAGGTTCCAAGTCACCCCGAGTCCATCCTTCACCAAGAATCATACCGACAACAGACCATACCATTGGCAAGATAATCATCCATCACCAAGAGTTCTTACCAAGCCTCCATGTCACCCCGATGACATCAAGTGAATAACCGTCGGCGAGACATCTCTTGTCGGGATGAATTATAACAAACATTCAAGTCTCTTCCCAATAACTCCATTCGAAATGAGTCTCCCCGACAACCATTAGACACTAACCCATCGGCAAGACAAATCCCATCTCCAGGACACATTCTGATAGGAACAAGTCATACTGATTACTGCATCGGCTAGACAAACCAAAGGTCACACCGATATCGCACAAACTTTCTACCGTCGCCAAAACATCATTCTGACTGTCCAAGTTACGCCAAAGGCTCAAGTTATGCCGATCAGCAAGACAATTAGGAGTTCATAGCGACAAATCAGGATCAACTAGAAAATTGGCCAGACATCTCAACAGTCTCACCGAAATTGCTCACAAGAGATTCCAGCCTGTGGGATTGAGGCACACAATTCCAACAATCTCCCACTTGACAAAGATCATACAGGCACCTCCAAAGCACTCAGAAACTAAGATCACACTAGCTCCACTAGTTTAGACCCTGCAACACTCAAGACACCCAACAAACAAGTTTCCACAAATAACAGTCCACCAGACAATCTGCAAAAAATCCCTGGCATCCAACTGCAACTTACTGTCCAACAAAGCAATTGAAATGCAACCAATCACAGCCTTCCAGGAAACCACATAGACCTCAAATATGCTCTCATGCTCCATCAAGAATTCTACACCAACATCCAAGATGTCCACCATTCAGGCAACAATCCTTGTCATCCTCCAACATGCCACCTGTGGAAGAAAGATACAAGCCAAGGTGAGTAAGCACCAGTCTAATAGGCACAAGCAAAAGATCCCAATGATACCATCAATGAGATACTACTACCACTTCACTGTGCTCAGATGCTATACAGAAGTAATATCAACTTCAAAGCCTCAAACATAACACAACCATGAAGTCATTCTCCAGAAACAAGACAAAAACACCAACTAGAACAACAATCAGACTGACTGCTTCCATCCAACTAATAAACCCACACGACTGAAAATAGCACCCACAGCTCGTGCTATTCCATCCAATCTTACATACCTTAAAGGTATCAACATTAGTAAACTCATGCCACTCCAGAACCAACCTATTAATAGCAAATGCAAGCTCCAAGTGCCAATCAGTTTGAAGAAGACAAAACACATACAGGAACTCCCACAACTCGAGTAATTCCAAATCTAAAAGATCAAAGGCATCGCAAGTCTACCAATGACAACACATAGAAAGTGTAACCATGTAGTAACAAGGAAATGTCCACAATGATATGCACAACCTGCAACAAATTGTTACAAGAAACATTTCTCTCACCACAAGTCTTCACAGTTCTCCCAAGTTCTCCACACGCAATCAAAGGAAAAAGGGTTAAGAACCTCCATGTCATCACCCATGAACATGAGTGAAAACACATGACCACAAGCAAGTGATCACTATAGCTCCGACCAAACCTCAAACCAATGTAATGTGAAACCAAACATCCAGGAAGTAAACCAAGACCAAAGAGAGAAACTCTGCACATCATATATTCTTGTAGAACATCCTCCTACAAACACTTCTAACTGCTAGTTGTGTCAAGAATGATCTCCTTCTCATCCCAAAAGAAAAGCCTTAACAACATCCAACTGTTCAATCACCAAGATCAAACCAACTTTATAAACATTTAATCAACATGGATGTAAGCCTCTCAAAGAAGATCAAGCTACTTCATTCCCCATTTTAGGAAATCATCCCATACATCATCTCCTACCAATTCTCATCAGTAAATAATATAACACAAAAGCTCAAGGAGATAAACAAGCTGTACATCTTCCACTATGAATGCTCCAGAACCATTAAACAATAATTCAAGATCCATATCATGAAAGTGAACATAAAACACATCTGAAAGATATAATGGGCCAAATACCTCTCAGATAAACTACCGAGCAGACCAATAGTGGGAACGAGAATAATCCTTCAAGATATGCAAGCCATCATGACTAATCCAAGAGCAATCTCCTCATAGGTCTCTTATTGAACTCACGTTCAACCAAGGTTTAGGCTTCTCAGATTTTCTGCTAAAAACTTCATCAAGAGTAACAATCAACAACACTTCTCTCATAAGAGAAAAATAGCCTCACCTTATTCTTCATTTATCCATGAGTACTAGCAACCAATCATCTCATGCTAAATTTCAACTACATTACTACACTATCACAAAGTATCAAGCAGATAATCAAAGCACCCAATACACAAAGAATTACCAGACCACTATCAAAGCTCCAATCATCTGAATCAGGAACTTATCATGACACCATGATCTACATATCCCCTTAGGAGATGCCATGCTTCAAGTGACTTCACCATGGTCTCAAGTACAATGCACAATGCCAAAACTCCAGTGCACAAACAAGAGTATACCATGACATAAAGCAAACATACTCAAAACCAACATCACCTGTCAAGCACCACCAACACCTCAACCAAAGACTCCAAGCGTCCTCCATGGATCCAAGATGTTGCACATCTTCAAATAATGTCCATACAAATGCGAAAGAACCCTTCTGCAGCAATAGGATCTAAAAGCTCCCCCTTGAAACATCTAAAACACTAAAGAAGACCATTCACCACCATGTGATGAACCCACAATTACTACTAAAGCTCCCACTAAAAAGTGACATCCGAGCTCTCCAAGCATCATGACCACCTGCTTTAGGTTCCCATAACCGACTATTCAGGTACTCAACAATATCCATCCTCTCATCTCAAAGCAATCATACCAATGCACAAGTGACCACAGACAAAGCCAGCTAGCAAGTCTGCACCAGCAATGAATCAACCTCGTGGATAAAGACAGTCCACATCCAAGTTATCTCACTGCAGCCAATGGGTAGCTAATCCACCAACTGCATAACTCGTAGATCACAAACATCGAACATGCAAACTCATCGTTGAATTGGAAACTACAACACTGATATTTCAAAGAGAATAACCATGTAGACAACATGACTCAAACACCAAATCACGACAAACCTGATTTTCCAAACATGTCCACAACAAGCACCATAATCAAGGAACCCACAAGCACCACCACAAGAATGTTGAGTGACAAATCACCTACCAACACTCCCATGCAAAGAATAAATTACACCTCCTCAAACCATGCACAAAGCATGCATGTAGAACTACAACTATCTCATCCAGCAACACCCCAAAAGCCAGGGTCTAGAAAAGAGCTTACCAGCAACTCCACATAACCACAAGTTTTTCTTAACTATGTAAAACATGTACATGCATCCGAGAAAGAGATAGCCTATTTCAGAAGCTTTCAAATCAACTAATGATTAACTCCATAGCCTTTATGTATTCGAGGTTAACAAGAAATAGTTCCTTCCAAAACCAGGAAACACCATCTAGCATAAGCACTCTCTTCCATGGTTGAGAAACAACCTAGGCTTCTCCATATCATCAAGGAGCCTCTCACACAAACACCCAATATGAAAGCTTTACTGCTACACAACCACAGAGCAAGAAAATCCACCTCATACACCAAGGTTATATCGTTGCCAACTAGGAGACACAAATCACAACAAAGCAACATGATCAAATCCCTTTTCTCCATCTTCACCATCCTTCAAGCTGCGTGTTGTCTTTGAATATCACAAGACTTCCACTAACCAAAGGATCAATAAATCAGACGATTCCTCCATATTTCCTCCAACCTAACAAACTAAGAAATCTTCACAGGAGAAATACCTAGAACCAGCAACCAAAAGAAGGCTCGGATACCACTTGTAAGGGAAATTTAGGGCATCTCAGAGAAACCTCCAAGAACAGTAGTGCCTTCGGTAACTTTAATTTTGATTAGATTGCCTCAAAGACACGTACAACTATGTCCTAAAGTGAAAATAGACACAATTCATTTCCCACATTAATCCTTCTTAGAGAAGCACATGTAAATTCAACAGCAAGCAATAATAGATTCTAGAAACAGAACCAACACAGATGAAAGATAAGACAGAAAACCAGAACACACAAATTTATGTGGGGAAAACCCTTTCCAGTAAAAACCCCCACCCTCCAAAGTTTGAGCCATTGTATTATTCAGCAACAAAAGGTTACAATACAATTTTTGGCTCATAGCCTTTTCAAAGATTACATCTTGTTCATTCTGGATACAACCTAGTAGCAACCTCTCCCCTTTACATTTCCTAATCAATCCATCAGACCATACAATATTTACACTATTGCAATATCCTCACACAATATATAGTGCAGATCAACATGAGAGAGATCAACTATGATCCATGATCAAGAGAGATTTCAGCAGCATAACCATGCCTCTCATTTTCTCTATTTCGGCCTCATGGCCTCGGCCTTTCAGCCAGCCTCTCGGCCCTCTCTCTATCGCTCTCTAACAATACAGTTGCTCACCTGAACATATATCAATACCAACCGTTCCCAACTTAGATGTTTCTATTTCTAACATTGAATTCTCCACAGGAACGATCACAATCGTCCAACTGCAAAATGGTTCGCATTCTGCCTTCTCTGATTTGTCCAAGACACACCACGTAGGATAGTCTTCCAATTGGTCAAAAGCATTCAAACAATATTCTCATGTCGATGAGACACTAACTATGTCTCCCCGATGCCACATGACTGATTACACATTCATCGCTATCGGCAAGATTCACTGCTATTGGCAAGAGATCATAACGAGTTCACAAGTCATATCGATGTCAACACTCCCATTGGCGAGACTTACTCTATCGGCAAGATCGGAAAGACCTTTCACTGATATCTTCAGTAGACCCATTACCCAGACAATCACTAGTCGCTATGAGTCATAACGAGCCCTCAAGTCATACCGATATGAACATCCGTCGGCAAGACTCAGGTTGTCGTTAAGAGTCACCCCATAGGTTCCAAATCACCTCGAGTCCTTCCTTCACCAAGAGTCATACTAACAACAGACCATACCATCGGCGAGACAATCATCTGTCGCCAAGAGTTCTTACTGAGCCTCCATGTCACCCCGATGACATCAAGTGAATAACCATCGGCGAGACATCTCTTGTCGAGATGAGTTATACCGAACGTTCAAGTCTCTTCCCAATAACTCCAGTCGCCATGAGTCTCCTCAACAACCATTAGACACCAACCCGTCAGCAAGACAACTCCCATTGCTATGACACATTCTAATAGTAGCAAGTCATACCGATTACTGCATCGGCCAAAAAGACCAAAGGTCACACCGATATCGGCCAGAGTTTCTACCATCGCCAAAACATCATTCCAATTGTCCAAGTTACGCCGAAGGCTCAGGTTATGCCAATCGCCAAGACAATCAGGAGGTCACAGCGACAGATTAGGATCAACTAGCAAATCGGCCAGACATCTCAACAATCTCACCAAAATTGCTCACAAGAGATTTCAGCCTGTGGGATTGAGGCACACAATTCCAACACTCTAGAGGTTATCAAATTATTTGGTAAATCTCATGTGCTACCTTTTTGAGGTTGGAAGACTTTCCATCTCACCTCAAAGGTCCCTCAACACTTGGCATCAAGGTTGATGACTTGGTCAAATAGGTTGTTGGTTTGCACACTCCAAATGATCCTAAGGTTGACACCTATAGGACACTTGTCTACCCATTTGTGCCACATCTTGGGGCACTTGTCAATTCACATCATAGGTGGATTGCCTCTTCCTTGCTTACATATTCAAGACTTTGTACTCATTGTAATTTGGATCGTCTAAATACAATATTGAACATTGTTCGTTGTGCTTGTTTCTCATCTCCATAATTTCCCATTTCTTATAAAAACTAGTTAAGTAAAAAAAATTCAAAGGTAATTTGAAATTAAAAGTTATTAGGAACTTGGTAACACCTAGTCGGGTTATGGTTACATTTGAAAAAAGAAAGTGAAACACCACTGTTTTTTTTATTGTCAAACAATGTTCTTAAGGCTACATATTCACAAAAAGATTTTTTGACCATGCTAATATTATGTGACCACAATTTCATCATAAGATGGACAAAATTCAAACTTATTAAAAAATAATTTGAATTACAAATTAGAGAAAAAAAAAACATATGACATAGAATATAAATACACAAACAACATAAACTTAACATTTAAATTATAAAACATACAAAATTACAAATATACAACTTTTAACATTACACTAAACAACAATACTGATTAACTATAACTCACTTGAATCCTATAAAATCATTATGATTTTAAACACCACTATCTATTGTTGGAACATGTTTGCTTGCTGTTGCACCAAATTAACGTTACATACAAACGCCAAAGATAAACAAATCCAAAGTTAAAAAAAATTGCTAAGCCATGAAGTACATTATGCTTTCATTCCACGTGAATTCATGTTTGCTGTATAGGTACTCTTTAACTAACACACTTAAAATTTCAACTTTCTGCAGCATTAAAAGCAGTACCGTGTACGTTCAGGCATGGGGATTTATGATAAATTCACGAGAAGTCTAGTAAACTAAAATTTGAATTTGGCAACAACCTCTTTTGCCTTCAATTCCCGTGAAGACAAATTAATTAAGTCTGTCCCACATACAGAAACATTAATGGCCACCATAGAAAAAATCACCACAGGTTTACTCCAACTACTAACATGAAGCAGACACTTCATCCAGCCTGTCTACATGTAATTAAAATTAGGTGACAAATACCTTTTCTCTGAGCTCTTCATCTTTAATTTGAGTTAGACAGCATTAAATGCTTTTCTCTTTGAGTACCTATATATAAAAGGCTGTTTGTTGTTTGTTGCATCATGTTTTCTTTGCAGCTGTTGCATTATTTTGCTCCTTTTGTTTTGCTCCTTGACGGTAGCTGCAGTCTATTGATTAGTGATGAGGAGAATGTGGGTTGGCAATGCTACATTGATAGTATTAATGTTTGTTGTAATGGCAGAAGGGGAAACGGTATTGGCATTGGAGTATAGTGTTGGTGACAGCACTGGATGGATTGTTGGGCCTGTCAACTACACCACTTGGGCAGCCTCCAACCAGTTTCATGTGGGGGACACCATAGGTATTTTTCAGTTTACTGTATTGTACTGTGCATCTGACGATCTTTGTCTATATTGCTGTTGTTTTGCTGCTTGTGATCCTGTAGTTATAGAATTGTACATTTGATAATCTTTCCAAGCACAATACACAATATTTTCACCTATAAACAGTCATTAAACAATGTATTCATTTGTAGTTGAATGAAAGGGAAAGACAGATAGATAGTCCCTCTAAGATTGGACATGCAAATACAAGATGTGTTGTCCAGTGTGTATGTATTTTAGATTAAATCGTGCATTCTAAGTTTTGATTTGTTTAGATGATTCGTTTCAAATCATATTAATACGTAAAATCTATCAAAAAAATTAATGTTATTTCAGATCAACTACCTAAACAAATCAAAACTTAGAATATATTGTTTAAACTTATCCTGTATACATTTCCCACTCAGAAGGAGATGACCTCTGTCCAGAACATTTTCAAATTAGGGGAGAGGGCCCAATAGTCGTGCGGGGTCCAATAGTCAGGCACCCAATCGTAAATATAATACCCAATAGTCGTTTATATAATGTCCAATAGTTGTGATTTGACTACCCATAATTAAACAAAATGTATGCTTTTGATCTTAAAAACAATCAATCATGTGATACCACATCTACGCTCAACTACTCATGATGTAATGCACGAGAATTGGTCTCACTATTTTTTGGGGCCTTTTTGGACACCTTGACAAAAATGCATGCTGATTTGGCATCATATTTGATGATGTGGCCCTGAAACCTTAGTTATAAGCAGAGAACTTGCCAAGTAAGCTGCTGTAAAAAATTGGGAGTGATTTGAAATTTTGACGTAGGATAATTAGAAGCGCGAAGTTAGGGTGCACGACTACTAGACCCTCTCCCCTAACATTATCATCACTGGAATCACTGCAGCTATGGCAGTAAAGAGCAGGACCTAACGGGCGAGCAGGATCTTTACATAACCAATAGTTAGGTCGGTTTCCTATTCATCATGAGGCCGGTAGTACCGATCTGGAATAGTTACGTAAGGTGGCTCTTGCTTTTGCGCTGTGGGTATAGAGAGGAACAGGTCGTACCCACCATCCATTGCTATAGTATTATGTGTCACCAAGCAGGTAACCACCACCATCCTACGATGTAGAACGCGGTCAATAGTCTTATGTACCACTGCTATATCCATATAGGGTAATGCAACGCTGACCCACTTCTAGCATCATAGAAAACTGCCAATGGAAGATCTGTCTTTGGCGATTACCCACCCTTATCCAGATATATTAGCATTTTACCATTTGTATTGTGCAATTATAATAGAATTTGTTTTTATGAAAAAGTCTTATATTACTTTTTCATGTAATGATTTTTAAGATATTATATGATTGAAGGGAAGCGCATCAGTAGTCGTCATAGTTAAGTTTGTGCATTCATAGATCCTACAAAATACATCAAAATTCGGCGATTGTTTTTGGTCTTCTCTGTATGCGACTTAGTTGGTTCAATAAAAATAATTGGCTTGTGGGCAGTTAAAATGCGTGTTGTAGAACCCAGTGAGAAGTGGTCAAAAATAGGTGTTTTCAATTTGTCGTCCACTAGTAACAACTACTTCACCGCTACCTGTTCATTGGACAACCAATAAAAACTTAAAAAAATTCAAAGTGTTTTCAATGTGTTTTCATTTGGAAATAGATATGTACCAATAGTTGTTTAATTTTTTTGGTCAACTACACATTCAATAGTAAACATTTATTGGTGTAAGATGCAAATATTTATTGGCATAATCAAAACAATGTAATGACAAAAATGCAAACGGTTATTGGGGGGTTAGGTATGCATGGAGTAAACGGCTATTGGAACTACGTTAGTAATTGGTGTTCTTGTCCCAATGATTCTATTAAAAATATAATATTTCTACAATTTATAATATTAGTTTGAATATTTTTTAGATTAGATTATGTGAAGTTTTTTCTTCGTCAATATTTGAGATCACAAAAGGAACATCATCCTCAAATTAAGCATTCAACAATAACATTCAAAGGGAGAAGATCTGACTTTGACTATTACCCACCCTTATCTAGATATATTAGCATTTTACCTTTTGTATTGTGCAATTATAATAGAATTTGTTTTTATGAATAAGTCTTATATTACTTTTCATGTAATGATTTTTAAGATATTATTCTATTGATAATGATTCTATTAAAAATATGATATTTCAACAATTTATAATGTTAGTTTGAATGTTTTTTTAGATTAGATTATTTGAGGTTTTTTCTTTATCAATATTTGAGGTCACAAAGGGGACATCATCCTCAAATTAAGCATTCAACAATAACATCCAAAAGCTTTTGAACCTTGATGACAAGAACGACACCGCAACAACTTAACCATCACACTATGCCACTATTTGTGAATTTTACCATATTATAGATTTGTGAAGGATATTCTATTTTATATTGATGTAATTGAAGTATTTTTTGATCCATTTTTTAACATGTAGTAATAATATAATCATAAAAATGTTGATAATAATATTATATAATTCTATAGTCATTCTATGATAAAAAAAATAACTTTAATCAATTTGATAAATAAAATTGTTTATTAATATTGAGAGGTTAGTTTTTGGTTGTGATAGAGCAAGTACATATATGTTAATTAAAATTTGATAGGTATTTATATGTCAAATAATTAATAATAGTATTTTTTCAATATTTTAATTTATTTATTTTTCTATGATATGATTTATTAAAGGGATAAAATATTTGCAATGAAATTCATTTAATCTATACTATTTATGAGAAGCAATGAAACCCACACATGTGTGTAAGATATAATCTTAAGTCTTTTGAGTAAAGAGAGGATAGTAAGAATATAGTCAAATAAGAAAATATTTTAATATAAGATATGATTTTAAGTACAAAAGAAAAGATAGGTTATAAGTGAAATGCAAATATGTAAAAAATAAAACACAAATTAAATAAATTTTTAATAAACTAACTCTTAAATAAATAAAATAACTTTAATAGAGGAATTTGATTCTCAACTATCATATTAACTTGAACCTAAATAACTTTCCTCATTATTAGATAATAATCTCAACCAATTAAAGGACAACATCCCTAAAAATGATTATTAATAAAAGAGAAATATTCATCTAAAGTTACCATCCTAAAATTCGCTAGAAGATTTTCCCTAGGCCAATCCGTAGGCATTATAAAAGGTCAGCAATACCACAATTGGCTTGCAAGATTTGGCAATTTGAATGTGCTCCAATAATGGAGACATAAGGGGAAATGTTGAGATAGCTAACACACTTGAAAGTGGAGATATCTCCTCCTTCTCCATTGAAAGTGCCTGAAGTTCCTTTTAAACTTATAGAATGAAACTATGGAGACAATACCTTTAAATTCTGCATTAGAAATAGGAAGATTTTCTACGAGTCTCAAACACCATGAACTCATTCAACCAAAACTATGAATAAAAAGAGGTTTAATAAAAATAAACTTGATTGTTAATGGTTCAAATATCTCCCATGGGTATAACTTCACGACCTTCCTTAGTCCTTCCCAACTTCCCAAAGAATCCCAATAATTAAATCATCTTTGGAATTGTTACTAAAATTTTCTCTATAGCAATGCTAAACCAACAAAACTTCAAATGAACCAGGGATTTGTGTGGCTTGTTTTAAGATATTATTGATCAATTGCAATGGGTTTTTTGAGTCTATGGTAATGTTGCTGTTCTAGTTATTGTACTGTTTTTCTTGTAATTGTATTTCTTTCAACTGACAAGAAATTGAACAGGGTATTTAAGCCATTTCAAATTTCTCAAACATCTTAATGTTGTTACTGCAGTTTTTTCATACAAAAAGCAATTTCACAATGTACTAGAAGTGACAAAGGACAAGTATGATAAGTGCACATCAGCAGCACCATTGGCTTTGTACAACGATGGAAACACCACCGTGGTATTGAAAAAAGCAGGCTCTCATTACTACATCTGTGGCTTCCCTGGGCACTGTGTGGCAGGTCAGAAGGTAAAGATCACAGTGCTGGCAGCTGCTGCCCCTTCTCCTGCTCCAAATGTAGCAACTTCCAAGGTCCCACCCCTCTCTCCTCCTCTTCTTGCTGGCAAAGGAAATAGAAATACCCCCTTACATCAAGTTTCTGTACCACTTTTGGCTGCATTGCTTGTATTTAAGTTATTCTAGATGTCTTACTCTTTGCTGTCATCTGCAAAACACACTGTCATATTTTATATACAGGCATCTCCACAACCTGTTTTCATTTATTAGCTCTAAGAAAACTGCATATGCTGCAAAAGAGGTTAAAGCACTGATCGGTGCAAGTAAAGCTGTGTTGTCAATTTTTTCTCCTTTGCATCTCTCACGATCATCTGTTCTTCTGTACCACGGAATTGTTAAGAAAACGTGAGTTCACATAATCATATACATTTGCAGCACAAATATCCTGTTCTTGATCGTAATCGTATGTATATAAATTATAAGATGAGTTTTGGCTGTTTTGTTCTGCATTTATTTATAGCCAACAGCAGCATCCTTCTCATGATTCATTAGTATGACCTACTTTTTATATTTGTTTTATTCGTAGCAGGTTGGATTTCTCGTGATTGTATCTAGTCTGTTCTACCTATTCTGACAAATTTGTATATGAAAATTTGGTGACCTCTCATTGTTTCGCTTTACCGATGAAAATGACCAGAACTCACAATAAATGTGAGTACACAAATTTGCCAGAATAGAGCAGACTATATCTATCTATATATATGAAACAATCAGAACCCACCATAAATGTCTGCACACAATCACAATTGCATATAAGGGAACATATCTACTTAAAAGAAAGGGGGAGATAACCCACAACAAAATAGAGCCAGTGCAATATAGAAAATGAGGCATCTTAATAAATGCAGGTAAAAAAGGACGTGGTGCATACACATCATGAATGTTCAGTCACAATGGCAGACATACATGTAAAGGAAAACTGAGTTTAAAAATGGAGCAAAGTAATGTAGAGCAACAAAAGAACAATATTAAAAATTTACATTGTAAATAATAACAAAAATAAAGAAGAATTTTAGTATTGATCATTTGATACATTACATTCAATACATTGGTTTTATAAAGTCATTATTTTCCCGGGAATAATTTCCCATCGAACTAACTAACCTAATAATTAATTATTATTTGTAAACCTTAATTTCGTAACTATCTTTCTTAAGGTTTACATTACAAAAAAAACAAAAATACTCCATCAACATCAACCTAACCTTCTTTGTCTAGGAAAATGTTCTGATTAGCCAACTCTCCATCAATATCAACCCAAACTTATCTATTTAAAAAAATGCCTTGATTATCCAAAAATTACCTTAAATCAAGACACACTTCATTATTCACAAGAAAATCACCAACCAACACTCAATTGTCCATAGTAAGTTTGTGGATTCAACTATCCACAAACCAACAACAACTCACCAAGTTTGTGGATTCAACTATCCAAAAATGAACAATTCACTAGGTTTGTGAATTCAACCATTCACAAACCAACAAATCACTGCTTGCACCCTCTTGTTCCTATGAAGGGACTAAAGATGAAATAAATGTTTCTCATGCAAGACATCATCTATAAGTGAGAAACTAGCTCGAGATGATGAAGATCCTCCTACCTTTGATACCTCCAGCCTCCAATTCCACCTATTTAATTCTTAGAGAAGATACACTTAGATTCAATGTCATCGTGAGAAGATTCTTGATCACACATTGCAATATTACATCTTTCTCCCTTAGTTTCAGTAGCAATTAAAGCATTATCTATTTTTAGCTTTACATCAATAAGATCTCTATCGCGTTTAATGCAATTCACTAGAATGTGTCCTCTTTGATTACAATATAAGCATTTGAAATTATTCTTACCAGTTGAAACATTAGTCTTCCTTTTGAAACAGAAAGCAGTTTCCTCATTAATTAAGTGAGTTTTAGTGACTCTTTTCTCTTCATCAATTAAGCAAGATATCACGTTTTCTAAGTTCGAGCTTGGATTCAGTTTGTTTAAAGTAAACACAATATTGTCAAAACTTGAGGGCATACCAAATTTAATAAAATAGCTTTTGTGTCATCATCATCAACTGTACATTTTGTAGACACTAAAAATTGGTCTAGGCCTGCGACTTCAATTTCTTCATAATTCGTACCTTTATTGTCATAATTAAATAATTAATATTTTTGAAATTGGGGAAAACAGATTTTGATGGGATCCGGAACCCATTACAACCAAAAGCCAAACAGCTTAAACAAGCCAAAAAAACTAGACTGCAGAAAAGACAGCCTGCAGTCAACAAAAAACTAGGTCACAAACAAACACCATTAAGTTTTACAATTAGAGTTTCGTTTGTTGGAGCGAAGAGTCATATCAAAAGAAGGCCCATAGGGTTTAGATTTTTTTCCAATAACAGTAGTCCAACCTTCTTCAACTTGTGCTGCCTTAGCCTGCCAAGCCAGCCCATTAATTTTCTGAGGATGAAAATTCGCAACCCGGGAGGTAACATCAGAGTTCGCCTGAATAGGTGTGGAAATAACCGGAGAGCAATCAGAGGTGGGAAACAAAGCACCATTAGTAGAGATAGAAACCGGTCTAGTAGTATTCTCAATATGATTTATCATGGTAGCTTCCCCAGCAGAGGAAGGAGAAACCCCAGCAGACGAAACCCCAGCAACCTGTGAATCAGAAGCCCCAGCAGCAAGTGAATCAGAAACCCCAGCAGCCTGTGAGTCAGAAGCCTCAACAGCATGTGAATCAGAAGCCACCACCTCAGAGAAGCTCCGAAGCGGATCATATTTCTTCTCCACCGTGTAATGTTGTTGTGAAGCGCCATTCCACCAAGTAGCTGTCTTAGACTTCTTCTCAAATCCACATTGAGCAGCAGCATGTCCTGTTTTGAAGCATCTTCTACAGCGGAAAGGGACCCCCTCATAATCCAACGATTGGATCCAAGACCCCCTAGAAGATTTTAAGAGAACCTCAACATGCAGTCCTTTTGAGACATCAATTTCAACAAGTATTCGGGCAAAGGTAGAGTGATAAAGATTATAAAATTCATTGTCCACAGTTAAAAAATCACCTAGGGCTTCCCCAACCTCCTCCAAGAGAGAGTCACTCCAAAGGTGAAGAATTATTTAATTATTTTCTAAACTCCTTTCTCATCTATTAATTAAATAACTTTAATTATTTAATTAAGTCATTTTAACCTTTATTTATTCAATCCTGATTAATTAAATAAATATTTTTTATTTAATTACATCACACTTTATCCCCTTTCTTTAATTAAATAAATTATTATTTAATTTCTTCTTATCACACTTTCGACTATAATTAAATAATCACTTTAATTATTCAATTATTCAATATCCTTTTCTCCATTCTTAATTTATTTAATTTAATACTCTAATTTCGAATGTTGAATTAAATAATCATTTAATTCATAAAAAGAATTATTCTTGGCATATTCTTCTGTGATTGGATAATCGCTTAGTTATCTAATTATTCATTACCACTTTTAAGTCGAGATTTAATTAAATCAGTCAGTTATCTCCTGATTTAATATCTGATTGTCTCTGACAAATAGACTATTTGTCTTAATCAGTCAGTTATCTAGTTTTAATTCTTCTACATGCAAACTTATATTAATTAAATAACTTTATTTATTTAATTAATTCATTTGTGCATTCGAACAAACCATTTCCTCCATGCTAATCTTCATCTTTACATGCAATCATTATTCTTCCAAGTTTTGAACACTTTCAACTAAAGATTAAATTATTATTTAATCTTAATTTCCACCTTTTATGTTTTATCACTCACGTTATTACTAACACTAATCTCAATGCATGTCTAATCTTTTAATCTAAATCGTTTGCCTATCTTTCACTCTGAGCCTGTCATTCGAAAACCTTGTTTTCTATAAATTGGCTTGACCTTCATCATTGTTACTCCTCCCGAAATCTTATGACTTTTGAAAGCGATCAATTATCTGAATCTTCAATGTTTTGCTAAATCACTATCATAGGATATACTTTCACACTTACAAATCTGAGGGAAATTATACTACAAACGAAAAAATGGAGAAGGACAATCGAGGTCATGCATGGAATTGTGTAGATATTCGGTGAGATGGTTCTATTATTTACGCTTTTGTCTTTCCATTGTTCTTTGTTGTTAGCTTAGTTTACATTAGATTTCATTGCATGTTATTTTCTTTGATCTTTATTGTTTTCATGTGTTACATTGGTGAACCCGATGTGAAGATACGCTCTTCGAATAAATTTGTATAAATTTTATTCAATTTTGCAGGTATCGTACAGTCTGACGCATTTGACACACAGAACAATGCAATTGACCTTTCGAGCCTCATACGATGAGTAAAGTGACGCATCTAACAACCCATGACACATCTATGGTCTTACGTAACACATTTGACTATAAAACTTGCGACACATCTGTTATCTTGTGAGACGCATCTAGCTGGTATAATTTATGAGTCCGAATTCTGAATTTCAAATTTTCATTGTAGTTTTCATTACGACTAATTTTTAGTTTGCAGCGTGTGTTTTTGAGGAGTTAACATAGTGTTTGCATGACATTGCGTCAAAGACAAGTTTTCAAACCCTTTTTGTAGAACGATCGACGAAGACAAATTTGAAACTACTGATGAATTGTTTTGCAGAACATGTGTCAAAGACTATTTTGAAACAGATTGTCTAAGTAGATTAGATAATTGTCATTTGGGATTAAAATTAACAACTGTCTGTTGTGTTTGGTGCGTCCGCACAATCTGTTTATTAACCGATTCAATAATTAAAGTATCCTCTCCCCTTGCGCACTTGTGTGATCCTAGGTGCATGAGAAATAGTTATTAACTCTAAAACTGGGCCTGTCTTGGTGGGAAAATGTACTCACCTGCCAAGATGACTCAAACCGGCAATGAAGCTTTTTAGCCAAGCTACCCCGACCGGTATACAAATGTGAATCCTACTAAAAAGATTAGGATTACAGGTGCAGATTTGTTATGCAGACAAGATCATTGTGTCTTGCCTCATGCATAGCCACCTGAACGGGTTCCCAAATTAAAATCCATTGTTCTAGTATCCAAAATCCTTTTATCTACTGGGGTAGGAGGTCGAACCTCTGAAGTCATCTCACGTTCTTACAGTTCTTAGTATAGATGAAAAGTATTCCATGGGAGTTTCATGGGTACTAAAGCTTGGCTGCCTCGAAGAAGTAAGTTTCGTGGAGAGGAGTTAGTGGGGTCAAGCTTCTAATCATCCACTTTGAATAAGCGTAGCTGGGGAAACCCAAGTGAGAACTCAGTAGATATTGTCACTGCCAGCCTAGGATTGTACTTGTCTATTACTGAATTTAACATTGTTTGTGTCGAAACCAAACTAAAATACTATGTTTTCTATGTTTGTTATTTGCCAAAATTTGATTGAAAAATAAACTAATTCAACTTTGTCATTCACCAAAAAATAGTCAGTCGCATCTTTCAAAACAAGTCAAAACTATCATTTACCAGAAAATTGAGTCACATTTGTTTAACAGTTAGTCGCATATGTCATCGTAGGTCGCATCTGCTTAACAGAACACTACATCTGATAAACCAAGTCACATATGTCGAGTCTACTAACACCTTTGTTACTAGAAAACCACATTTGAAACCCTTTGTGATGCATCTGATCTAGTGAGTCACATCTGCAGTTTGGAACAACGCATATGCCTTGTCATAGACCCAAACCTTTGTTAACCAGCACATAGTTTGAGTCCAAAAATTGCATCTGACAAATCTCGAGTTGCATCTGATACAGTGAGTTGCATTTATCAAATCTTGAGTTGCATCTGATATAGTGAGTCACATTTTCCTGATACCTGGACCTGAGACATAGTTTACCAGAAAATCACATATGACCTAGAGAACCACATCTGCTAATTTCTGTGACGCATTTGCCTTTTTGAACCACAATTGTCTGATTACCAGAAAACCAAAATTCACTGTCACAGACTGAAACCAATTAGTCATTCTAGTCTCTAATTTATCCTTTTACAGTGATCCTTGGACAGAAACCAGAAATTTTTCTCATACTTTGCACGATTGCATCCTTTAGGTATCATTTAGCCATAGTGTTAGGTATTAGGTAGTTGTAAATCTTACTTTCATCTTAGGAGTCTTTATTACCTTAGGATAGATCAAAATTTTAGGGAAATCATCATTTACAGATCTTAGAATAGGTTAACTTTCCACACTTTGGATAAACCCTTGCTTCAATGAAATTTGTCATTGAACCTAGTCACGTCATCATATCTTTTGTCCTACACATGAATCCTTCCAGCTCATCAGTGTAGTTTGGGAGCTCACCTTATCTTTGGTCCTAGTCCTCCAAAGGTTCCTTGACATAACTAAATTGATGCCTTGGTTAGACTTTAGGTGGTTGGTAACCTCGTCTCAAGATTCCCAAAATTGATTACCTTAGAATTTTGCTTAGACTTTTGCATACTTAGACACTACCATCCTAGGGTAGCATCATTTTAGACATTCCTTATTTTCTAGAAAATATCAAAAAAATAGCTACATTCATTGCTTATATCCAAAAAATCCCAAAAACATATATTAGAATCATACCATCCATAGACTTAGTTTTTGCATCACTTGCACTTTGAGCTTATCTTACATGGTTGAAACCAGGTCTAAAAGGAAAGAAAGAGAACAAATGGCTGACCCAAACAAATTCATCATTCCATTCTCAAACCCCTTTCAAGGGACATCCTCATCGAGACCTCACAAAACTTTGTTAGACAAATTTTTCACTAGAGACCCACAAGGACACATTATAGTGGAAGACATAGATGCTGCTACACAAGACCCTGAGTTTGCCTCCTTTGTAGATGACTATCTAGCAAATGATCCTCAATGATATTTAGCCAAATTGCTAGCAAAAGGTTTCCAATTTACCTCTTGGATTTGACATCAATATCTTACAAACAACGTCTACACAAGGGACAAACATGACAACTACTAGTACCACTATACCTCAGGTGACTGCAACCATGCCATCTGGTATACCTACACAAAGTGCTACCACAGTACATACATCACTATTTTGTACATCTAACATGACAAAAAAGGTCTAAATTTCACCATAGGGGCGTCATCGTTCAATCCCTTCGGTCCTCTTGTTGGGAATAAAAGATCCAAAATGATAGCTCCTACACCAAGTGTCAGTGTCACTAGTACCATACAACAGACATCTGCTATACCGAGCATTAACATCATTGGTACCATACCATAGACAGCAGCTATACCAAGTGTCAACGTCACTAGTACTATTCCACATATTGGGGTCTCATAGATAGGAAACATACCCACCTTTCAATATGGAAGTTGACCCATCCCTTCATAAAACATTCCCATTCCTAATCAACCAACATCAAGTCACAACCCATTCACACAAATTCCAAATCAAAACCCATTCATAAACATCCCAAGTCAAAATCCACCTTACATCCCAACACTAAACCAAAATCCCTCACAAAACATGGGATTCCAAAACACGTACATAGACGCAAAAAATCCAACTAACACATCATTGACTCAAGTTGACGTCCTACAGACACAAATGCAAGCCCTCCAAACACAAATGGATAATATGGTGGTGTCTAACAAGAGAACTTTTTCAGCAAAGGATTTATGCCATTTTCCCTTTGACAATCCATTATATATGACAGCTTTCCCACATGGTATGTTATACCTAACTTTCCCAAGTACAACGGAAAGCGTAATCCAATCAAACACATAAGGGAATTTTCCACGATGTGCATAGATGTTGCATACGACCCCACCTACCTTATGAGACTGTTTCTAAGAAGCCTTATTGGAATTGCACTTGAATGGTTTTCCAGGCTTCAATATGGCATAAAATCATGGGGTGAACTGGCCAAAAAAATTATCGAACATTTATCCTTTAATATTGACAACGAAATTACCATAGAAACCTTGTGTCACACTACACAAGATGAAGGAGAAAACTTTATCACCTTCTTCCAGAGATGGAGAAGTATAGCCAGTCGATGTCCTGTGGAAATACCGAAGAAACAGGTCACTATATTCCAAGAAAACCTTAACTCAAAATTGAGAAGTGACTTGAGAGTAGACAGGTGTACTACATTTGCGGAACTAGTGGAAAAGGGCCTCATACTATAAAAAGGTCTCATTGACAAAGGTGAACTCAAGACACCCAAAAAAAATTCAAATGTGCAAAACATCCCCAATGACATAAACAAGTTTTGGTCTCGGAACAAAAACATTACCAACGATGGAATTGTTGATGCCAAAACCCTACAAGAAGGACCGATCATTACATTTGGAGGACATAACCCCTCCACCAACACACTTCACATCATCAATCAACCTCCCAACACTGTCCAAAACACCCAACAACCACAACAACAAAGGAGGTTTCCAAAATATGAGATCACTCCCCCTAGGGGAACCAATCGAATCGGTCTTCAAACAACTGTTGCAACACAACCTTATTCAACTGCCAAAGCCAAGAGAATATGATCTAGGACAATTTAAACCCTTTTAGTTGGATGACAATGCCTTTTGTGATTTCCATTGAACTAAGGGACATAGCCTACAAAATTGTCAACAACTGAAGAACATCATACAGGATCTTGTCGAGAACAAAACTATTGAGGTTAATGGACAGAAACAAACATCTTCAAACACTGATCACAAGGTCTTTTCTAATCCATTACATGACCATGGGAAAGGAAAAGCCCCTGGTTCAGGAAATAAGACCAATACTTCAGCCAACTATGCTAAGTCAAGCATGATTATAGTGGCAAAATCATAAATCACCTTGAGCCACTGATGAGAATGTCAACACAATTACCATAAAGAAAAATCCAAAGTGTGTTTTCAACACTCATCACACCAAGATAACCATCCAGGGCCCTCCATCACAGCAACCACCACAAACCTCCAAGCCTCGATATAACTTACTTGACCAGTTGGGGAAGAGCCCAGTGAAAATCTCTATCTTGGAACTGTTGTGTATCTCACTTGATCTCCGATATATTCTAGACAAGGCTTTACAAAGCACTACTATCCCCAACGACCTTGATGTCAATCATTTCCAAGAGATGGTAGGATACCTAACCAACAATCATCATGCTACTTTCTCTAAACAATATTATGCAACTGAGAAGATAAACCATAACAACCCTTTGCACCTTGAAGTCCTTGTTGATAAAACAAAAGTTAGATGAGTCTTGGTAGACGGAGGAGAAGGGTTGAATCTTGCACCTTGAAACTAGTTAAGGCATTAGGCTTCTCAGAGGCATGTGCGGACACCACCAAAATCATTTTCATTAAGGCTTATGATGATGAAGAATGAAAATAAAAGGGAGTTGTAACACTCCCTATTAGAATTGCTCATGTCGTTATGGATACAAATTTCCAATTCTTGGATCTCGTCCTTCCATATAACCTTATGCTAGGTAGACCATGGATTCACGCTATGAAGGCAGTCCCTTCTACTTACCATCAATGTCTTAAATTCCCCTAAAATGGCACCGAGATTACAATAGATGGTGACCCAGATCTTTTCAATATTGCACTAACCTACAAGGGATACCCCAACACCAAGTGCCTGTGAACTAGGAAGCTTCATCATCTAATTCATCCCACTATTTTGATCCATCCACTCTTTCTAAAGTATCCACTTTGCAATCATTCCCTTTCACTCCTAAGGTTGAGATCCAAGATAAGGGTTGTGGGGAATATGACATGAAAGCATCTTACTGTGTTAGCCATATAGTTCCTCCTAAATTTCATACAATTTACCTACAACAAATAGGAGACAATCAGTGGTTGACATACACATCCCTCCCATAGAAACTTTCACAAAATGGGGAGAGTTAAGTAAAGAATCCATAAACGAAGATGATGTAACCTCTTGGTTATACAAAGACTTAGACAATGAAGAACCTCCTCCACTTGCTCAGATACCTACATAACAATATGGAAAAGTTTTCACGATAATGCAGAGCAAAGGATATAATGGACATAGTGGCTTAGGGTTACATCAGAATGGGAGGACTTAACCTATCATTGTTTCTAAATGGCCGAAAGGCCTAGGGCTTGGGTTTCAACTGCTCCAGATTGGCGTTTCTAGTACCACATCACCTTTACTAGAGGAAGTAAGTGCTTCTAAAATTATCAATACATCTGATGAGCCATCTAACCAACCCTACTGTGATTCCCCCGACTCTAATGAATATGTGTGGGATTCCCTATCCTCCACCTCTGTCATGGACCTTGATAAACTATTTGGAGAACTTGACCAAATGCTGAAATCCTCGCCAAATCCACTGAATTCTTGTCCACAAAATACTTTGACAAAAGAGGAATGGTTTAAACATTACTATTGGGAATCTTTGGATCCTACCTCTTGGGAACTAACAAGTCCACCTTTGATAACCAAACATTGGCAATAGACCCACCTCAGAATCCACCAAGGTCCAAGCAAAAGAACAAAGAGGATTTGGTAGGAAACCTTTGTGACTATGTGAACAACTTGGCCTTTACCTTGACTCCTTTGAACTTTGAAACTTCTGATGATGACATGCCCTTAGTATACCCCCAGCTTATCAATTGGGATCAACAAGACACCCCCGTCTTAGATATCTTTGAGAATGATGAAGCAATAGTTAAGTTTCTGGGACTGTGAGAAGGCATACCTGGTGGTGATCATAAGGCTAGATTTACCATAGAATTGGATAACATGGCATATTTTGGGGAATTTGTTCAACCCTCCAGTCGCAAAAATAAGAAAAACAATGAAAAAAATAAAAATAACGAGTCCCTAGGTGAAAACCGAAAGGCACCTTTGGACGATGAAAAAGCAAAAAAATAAGGATGCATCTGAGGACGAAAACCTCTCTGAGGCACCCAAGGATGGAGGTTTGAACATCCTCCCCATTTCTTAGGAAAATTCACCAATGTTAGTTGAAAAATCTATAGAGATCAGCATAAGCACTAAAGAGAATCCCTAGTTAATCTATTATGTAGCATCTTTGACAGAAATAGAGTAGCCTGAATTTTGTAGCTTCTTCACAGAAATACAAATCAACTTTGCATGGTCATATGCCGACATGCCAGAACTGGATCCTGAACGAGTAGTACACCATTTTCCATTAGCACCAGGTGTCAAACCCGTGAAGCATAAATTAAGGAAAATGCACCCACAAATTGCTTTATTGGTCAAGGTTGAACTAAAGAAACTGTTGGATGTTGGAATTATCAGATCCTTTGACTATGCAAATTGGATTTTCAATCTTGTACCAGTGACAAAACCAACAAGGGGCATCAACATATGTACAGACTTCAGAGATATAAACAAAGCATGTCCTAAAGATGACTTTCCTCTACCGAATATTGATATGATTGTGGACATGACAGAAGGTTATGAAATGTTATCCCTTATGGATGGTTTCTCAAGATATAACCAGATCAGAATCGCAACTAAAGATCAACCTAAGACAAATTTCACTTGTCCATGGGGAACTTATTGTTGGAATTTCATTCCCTTTGGACTTAAAAATGTTGGAGAAACATATCAACAAGCCATGACAACTATTTTTCATGACCTCATACACACTCTCATGGAACACTATGTGGACAATTTGATAGCCAAATCATTGACAAGGATTGATCATTTACAGATCTTAGACAAGATTTTTCAAAGATTAGAAGAGTACAAAGTGAGGCTAAATCCAAAGGAATGTGTATTTGGCTTAAAATCAGGAAAACTTCTAGGGTACATCATTTCTAGATGAGTCATTGAAGTGGACCCAGAAAAAGAGAAAGCTATAATAGACATGTCTCCACCAGCTAATCTCAGTCAACTAAGGACACTACAAGGGAGACTATAGTCTATCAGACAATTCATAGTGTAGTTAGCAGATAAAACACATCCTTTTCAACATCTACTTAGAAAAGGAGTGCCATTTGTATGGAGAGGTAAATGCCAAGAAGCTTTTTAATTAATTAAGGATTACCTACTCACACCACCAGTGTTACTGCCACCTATTGAGGGACGTCCATCGATTGTCTACATTTCAGCAATCACCTTAGCACTAGGCACCTTGCTAGCACAGAATGATAATGAGGGTCATGAAAGGGCAGTATACTATATTAGCCGCACTTTGGTAGGTTATGAGCTCAATTACAGTACCATTGAATGTGTCTGTCTTGCAGTAGTTTTTGCTACTCAAAAACTTAGGCACTATATGTTAAACCACCAAACAATCTTGGTCGCAAAGATAGATCCTTTGAAATATCTCCTTAGCAAAGCAACATTAACAGGACGAATGGCCAAATGGGTAATGGTACTCAATGAATATGATATCCAATATGTAGAAAGGAAAGTTATAAAAGGACAAGTCATTGCTGAATAGTTGGCCGATGCACTAATACAAGCAGATCACCCTTTAGACGTTGCAAATTTTCCTGATGATTTTATCTTCACTCTTGACACAGGAATGACATGGAAGTTATACTTTTATGGGTCTCACACAAATCATGGCTCAAGGGCTGGTATACTGCTTATCACACCACAGGGTGACTTCATTCCTAAGTCATTTAGGATTGCTTTTCCATGTACCAATAACATAGCAAAATATGAGGCTCTTGTGATAGGATTACGCATGGCAGTTAAATGGAAGATCAAGAACCTACAAGTTTATGGTGATTCTCAGCTAGTGATCCAACAAAAAAATGATGACTATGAAACCAAAGATGAAAATTTGGCTCCATACAAACGTATGGCAGATATTTTCAAAGATTATTTCGACAAGATTGTCTTTCATCAAATACCTCACATTTAGAACATGGCAGCAGACGCCATGGAAACTATTACTTCACTCTTAGACATACCTAGCAATGTGCCTAAATTCGAGTTTTTTGTAGAACATCTGTTGGTCCCTGTCTTTGACATCCTAGATTCAGAGATGGTGTGAAATCGTTGGTCCCAATTCCCCATGGTACAAAGATATATACGACTACCTCCATGTCAAAATCCTACCCCCTGACCTTTCCAACAAACAATGTAGGACATTTATCTGTAAGTTAGCCAAGTATACCATCATCGGAGATACCCTTTATAGACGTGCCCTAGGAAACACCCTATTGAGATGTCTCAATACTGAAGAAGCACAAACGACCTTGTGTGGGGTACATGAGCGTATATGTGGATCCCATTCTAGCAGTCCTACCTCAGTTAAGAAGATTGTGAGACTGGTTTATTATTGGCCTACAATGGAAAAGGACATATATTTTTGTCAAGAAATGTCGACAATGTCAGATACATGGAGACTTCATACATGCACCAGCACAGGAGCTCTGTCTAATAACATCACCATGGCCCTTTTCCTAATGGGGACTCAACTTCATAGGTAAGATACACCCTACATCATCCAATGGCCATAAATTCATTATCATTGCAACTGAATACTTTACCAAGTGGATTGAAGCCATTCCTATGACCTACATCACCGACACACAAATTTTTAAGTTTATTCTTAATTATATCATTTGTCGGTATGGTGTTCCTCAGTCCATAATCACAAATAATGGTTGTCCATTCAAGAACCAAGAATTTTGTTATCTCTGTGAAGAATTCCATATCTAGCACCACTTTTCCACTCTATATTACCCACAAGGTAACAACCAAGCAAAGGCATCTAACAAAACAATCATCAGAATCCTTAAAAATATTTTCAATGATGTTGGTCGTGATTGGCATTTACAGCTTAACCCTGCCTTATCAGAATCCTTAAAAATACTGTCAAGGTGAGCTAGAGTTCCTAGACGAACGAAGACAAAAGGCATTAGATCATCTCCAAGCATATCAAAATCGTTTTCATCATAGCTACAATAGGAAATTCTTGAATATAAATTTTGACATTGGTGACCTGGTCTTAATGGAAAATCCAAAGAACCAAGCAGAATGAGAGAAACCAGGAAAGTTTGAACCAAACTGGTTAGGACCTTAAATTGTCACAGAAGCCTTTGGATCAAGAGCATACAAAATCTCTACTCCTGAAGGAGAACCATTATCAACACCAATCAATAGCCTTCATCTGAAGAAGTTCTACCCATAGCTTCTAAGAGTCTTTCCTTAATCATCAAAAATACAAAAAAAAAATACAAAATCAAAAAAACAATCGTTACATAGGCGAAAACCTAGCAAACAGGCGCCTTGGTAACATCAAAAAATTTGAAAAATCCAAAAAATAGTAAAAAGAAATAAGTCGTCCAATAGTGAAAACCACTTCGGTGGCGCTTTGGATAAGTACCATGGTGAAAACCTAGCAAACAAGTGCCATGTGTAGTTGACTCTGCTCCTTTGTCTACCATCATTCCAATCTAACTTCCCTGTACATATCACCTATCTTTCCCATCCATCGCCTGTACATACCACCCATAATAAATGGTTGTCCTTTCCATAACTTGGAATGATTGACATCAAGCACACTTCACATCCCCCTTCCTTCCTATTCGTAATAAATTGGTCTTATACCCGACTGGGGGTAGGAACTTGACTTATGTCATTTGGTTCTTACATTTTTTGTTCTGAGGGCGTAAAACCATTGAAAAAATCCAAAAACATCACAAAATGTCCTGAAAAAAATCCAAAAACATCACAAAATATCCTGAGAAAATCCAAAAACATAAAAAAAATCAAAAAGACAAAAAAATAAAAACATGTCAAAAATCCAAAAACAGAGTCAAAGTTAGTCACACTTGTCAGTCTTTTTCATTGTCGAACTACATTTCCTATACAACTGGACATAGGAAAGGCCATATGTCGATGTGCCCCGAAGGAATTAGGTCGGTCTTTTTAGGTTTTTCTGTATAAAATCATGACTCAATCCATTTTTCTATATGACAAGGTCATTGGTCGTGTCGAACTACGAGGTCTCCACGTGTATAACGTAGGAAAGGCCATCTATTGATGAGCCCCTGAGGCCGCATTAGGTCAGTCCATTAGGGTTCATCACATTCACTATCACACACATTTCATATTTGTAAATCACTCAAATCTTTTTCAGTCAGTCTTGTCAATCAAAGTCTAGTCGAACTACAAGGTCTCTGCATGTATAATGTAGGCATGGCCATCAATCAATGAGCCCTCGAGGCCGCACTAGGTCAGTCCTTTAAGGTTCATTGTCAAGTACAAACAATTGTTAGCATATCACATCAATTCACGCATCCACAAGATGAACAAGTCAACAATGTCATGAGTTCAATCAAACAAATTACCAAAGAAACAACCAAAACAATTAACTTATGTCTGCTACAGGATGTGTTCTTGAAAACAGACATCATCAAAACAATCAACCTATGTCTTATATAGGATGAGTCCTTCCTGAATACAAACACTATTAAACAATCATTATAGTCTTACACAAGTTGCCACATCAATGGCATCAGAGTCAACGTCTTTTACGGTACGTGTCTTTCTAAAACCAGGCTTTGTCATGCCTTATATAGATAGTCACAAAATCAAAACCAGACTCAATGTCTTATAACAGTATGTGTCCTTCCTGAAACTAGGCCCTATCAATCAATTATCTACTCAATCTAAATAATCAAACAAACAGATCAAGTTTTGGAAAATATTTTACTGGCTTTTGACTTTGTGGCTTGTTTATCTTATCTTTTCATTTGATTTGATCTTTGAGTCTCATTACTAGCTTTCTCAAGGATGTCCCATGAAGGATTTAGAGAAGGAACTATGTATCAAGACTCTCTTTTCTTTGACTGTTGTTTGTTGATTTTCTTTTGGCTTTATCTTTGAGTCATGTTACTAAGCTTCCTCGAGGATGTCCAATGAAGGATTTAGAGGAGCAATGATGTTTCATGACCCGTCTTTTATTTGTTTGTTGTCTGTGGTTTCTCTTGACAAAAAGACTGGGGAAACTGTGCCTTTAGTATGAGTTAGGACATCCATTGTCTGCAACTGTCTGTTTTTAGTAGGTGGATGACCTTACACACCTTGATCTATCTCATATCATGGTGTTTGTCTCCATTTGTATTAGTTAACACCCGATGATGATTTAATCTAAGGCCTATTATGTTTCAGAAAAATATTGAAGATTGCTAATACTAACATCCAAATTTTTTCACTCTAACATTTCTTCTTTTTTGAATCTTCATCACCCTTATCTATGTTTTTTTGGATATTGTGGTTGTCATTGATTTCAACACTATTATAATTTGGTGTATTAGTGTTTGTATATGTCGAGGATATTGAGAAAATTGTAAAAGAAAGTGTTCTAGGTTCCCAGTGGAACTGTGCAGGTCATGAAGGTGTCTTGTTCTCTACGTTGAAGATTAGTTGGTGTGGATTAAAGGGTTTATGTTTGAGTGTATCTAGATCATCTACCGGAAGTTTCAGAGGTCCACGTGAAGTTTTGATTGTATTGTCGTTTGACAGTGTTTATGTGGTCTCTATCAGTGTTCCTAAATGAAGATTGTGTGATTCTATTAATCTCAATTGTTGTGGATGTTTCTTTGTTGTTACCTAGTTTTCTCTTATGTCTCTAGATCATTCTCTATCTTTGTGGTACATCCACATTATTTGGAGAGCTCGTGGTTGAAGATCTTTTCTTGCGCATGTTCGGTTTTTCATGTTCCTAGCCAACATGTTGGTGGTAGCGTGTTGTGGATCTTCGTGGTGAAATTAATTAAAGTATTTTTGTGTTGGACATGTTAATTTGGGTCTCCACTATGTTGTGGCTAGCCTTGGTGGATTTGCATTAAAAATTTATATGTAAAATTGGGCCAAGATTGCAAAAATGTTTTTATTTTCTTGGTTGACTAAGTTGTGATGAAATCTCATGTGGTGGATATATAAGAGAGATTGTTTCATTGGTGTGAGGTGTGGAAAAGTGCTCGGTGTGCTCTTATGTGTGAATATATTTCGATTGCACAGTAGAGTGTGAAGAATATTGAGCGAAGTGTGAAGAAGGTTTTTTGACCTTAATTGGAACTATAATCAAGCTTGTGCAAAAGCTATTTTCTCAGTTCATACCCTTTGGATTTTAATCCTATTATGTATTGTCAGTCAATGAGCCCCTTTTGTATTTGATCAGTGAGCTCTAGGCAGTGTGCTTGAATGCATGTGCATTCCCCTTATTATTTCTCATTGTACTTTTAACAGGGTATAATCTTGTGGACTAACATCCATCGTGGTTTTTCCCCTAACAGGGTTTCCACGTAAAAGATATTGGTGTTCTCTTTCTCTCTGATGTGTTAAATTGTTTGTGGTTAATTGCTTATTCATCAAATCTGAGATTAAGTTAAGTTAGAAAAGTTTAAGTTTTTGTCACAACTGATTCACCCCCCCTCTTAGTTGTGTGTCCTTGTTTTTCCAACAATTGGTATCAAAGCAGGTTCCTCTGAAGAAGTCTAAAAGCTTGAGGTGATATGAGAAGAATGACTATTTGAGATTTGATGGCACTAACTACTCACTGTGGAAAGTTAGGATGTAATGCCATCTAAGATGTATTGGTGAAGCTTTCTGGAAGATTACAAAAGTTCCATATGTTATTCCTTAGAATGGTCCCTCCACTGCTGATGAGATCAAAGATGCTGAAAATAATATTAGGGCTATTGAAGCCTTGGTGAGTGCTCTGACAGATTCAGAGATGGCTAATGTGATAAGATTGTAGACAACTCATGAGATTTGGATGAAGATGGAAACTTTGTATGAAGGAGATGCTCAGGTGAAGATGGATAAGCTACAAAGATTGAAAGGCAAGTATGAGAATTTGAAGATGGGTGAAGATGAAAATATCACTTATTTTATGCAGAGAGTAGATGAGATAGTGATGGGTATAAGATGTGTTGATAGTATTGTGGATGAGGATGAAATTGTGGCTAAGATACTCAGATCCTTGCCTCCCTCCTACAAAGTGAAATCTCATGCTATTGAAGAGATCAGATCAGTGACAAAGATAACAAGAGACACGTTGGTTGGAAAGCTTGTTGCTTTTGAAATAAGTGAATTTGGTGAATTTGCATCGAAGACTGAATTTGCATTCAAGGCTACTGTATCTGAAAGTAACAAGCAAAGATATAGTCCGGGAGAGAGCTCCAGAAAGATATCCAAGTATGATGAAGAACTGAAACAGCTTGAAGATAAGGAAAGAGAAGTAGAAGAATTGGAAGCACTGATTGCAAAACAAGAAGGCAGAGGAAAAGGTAAGTATGAAGATGTATTATCTATTAAATATTTCTCTTGCAATAAAATAGGTCATTTTTCATCAAGGTGTCCTGAAAGATTTCCTAGATCTAAGCCTAAAAATTCTAGATTCCAAAAGAGATGTTACTTTGTTGAAGAAGCAGTGACTGATGATGAGTCTGATAAAGATAATGGAAATGAAGATGAATGGGTTTTCATTGCTACCATTGAAGATAATCATGTGGCTATAGAGTCTACTAAAGATGAAAAGGCTCTTGTAGCCCGAGTTGAAGAAAAAGATGAGTGGGTTATTGATAGTGGATGCTCACATCATATGACCGGTGATAAAAGAAAATTTGTAAGTCTAGAGAAGTATGACGGTGGGGTTGTAAGATTTGGAGATAACAATGCTGGTGTGATTCGTGGCAGAGGATCTATTTGTCTTGGTGGTAAGGATAACACTGATGATGTCCTTTATGTTGAAGGCTTGAAACACAACTTGTTGAGTGTTGGAAAAATGGTGCACAAGGGATATGATCTTCAGTTCAAAAATGGAAGATGCAAGATACCTGGAAGTTCAGGGAATATGATTGCTACTGGTAAATAGACCAAAGATAATATCTTTCACCTAACTACTGATAGTGGGAGTTTTTTAATTTCTCAAGTAGATGAAAGTTGGTTGTGGCATAGGAGGTTTTGTCATGTAAATTTTGACAACATTGTCAAGATAAGTTTCACTCAAGCAGTAAGAGATCTTCCTAAGTTAGTGAAGCCTGCTAGCACAATCTATAAGGAATGTCAAATGGGTAAACAAACTAGAGTCTCCTTCCGAAGCAAACAGTTTCATTCTAATAATTTGTTGGAGCTACTATATACCAACCTTTATGGTCCCTCCAGAGTCAGAAGTATTCATGGAGAAAGGTACTTTATGTTGATTATTGATGATTACTCTAAAATGATATGGGTTTCTTTCTTGAGAGAAAAATGTGAAGCATTTGAAAAGTTCAAAAGTTTTAAGGTTATGGCAGAAAATGAGAAAGGTCTAAAAATCAAGTTCCTGAGATCTGACAAAGGTGGTGAGTTCACCTCCAGGGAGTTCAATTATTTTTGTGAAGAGTATGGAATTAAAAGACAGTTATCTGCTCCTCGAACCCCTCAACAGAATGGAGTTGTGGAGAGAAAGCATAGAACAATTCTAGATGTTGCCAGAACAATGATGATGGAAGGAAATGTGTCTCAGATGCACTAGAGTGAAGCGGTAAGCACTGTTGTATATACCTTGAATCGGGTAAATGTTAATGATAATTATGGTAAGACCCCTTTTGAGTTATGGTCTGGTTACAAGCCTACTGTTAAATATTTCAAGATCTTTGGAAGCAAGTGTTATATCAAAAGAGATGATGATATTGGAAAGTTTGATGCGAGAAACGATGAATGGATTTTCCTAGGTTACTCCGCTAAAAGCAAGGCCTACCGGTGCTATAACAAAATATTGAGAAAGATGGTTGAAAGTGAAAATGTCAGAGTTGATGAGGACTTTGTCAAATCATCCAAATATTGTGGTTATGATTCTGATGAAGACAATACTAGCAAAGGGAAGAAATATCAAACACATAATCTACTTCAAATTATTCCATATGTTCTGGTAAAGCAACCTTAATTTGTTTCGGTAAATCAAGTCAGTCAAGAAACACAGACAAGTGCGAGTGTAGAAGAAAGATCAAAAGAATCAGAAGTTCAAGAATGTCCCAAAACTCCAAGGTATGTAAAGCTAAATCATTTTGAAAGTCAAATCATAGGAGACAAGAATAAAGGAGTGCAAACTAGAAGAAAGATTGCAAAAGAATATTGTCTGATTTCTAAGATTGAACCTAAAAATGTCATTGAAGCCTGTCAAGATGAGCATTGGTTGGAAGCCATGAAGGAAGAGCTGACACAGATTGAAAAGAATGATACATGGATAGTGGTTCCCAGGCCTAAAGATAAAAATGTGATTGGTACAAAATGGGTGTTTAGGAACAAGCTGAATGAACAAGGTGAAGTGGTCCAGAATAAAGCAATACTAGTATGTAAAGGGTATTCTCAAATGGAAGGTATTTATTTTGAAGAAACCTTTGCCCCTATTGCTAGAATTGAAGCTGTAAGGTTATTTTTTGCCTATGCTACATACAAGGACTACAAAGTCTATCAGATGGATGTAAAGCTAGCATTTCTGAATGGAGAACTAGAAGAAGTATGCATTGAACAGCCATATGGATTTCAGCTAATTGACAAGGAAGATATGGTCTTCTAATTAAAGAAAGCTCTATATGGACTTAAGCAAGCCCCCAGAGCCTGGTATGCTAGATTGGAAAAATATTTACTGAAGC
The DNA here is from genome assembly GCA_007258455.2 of Sequoia sempervirens. Taxonomy (NCBI): domain Eukaryota; kingdom Viridiplantae; phylum Streptophyta; class Pinopsida; order Cupressales; family Cupressaceae; genus Sequoia; species Sequoia sempervirens. Next base: position 104,593 of record VDFB02267053.1, on the reverse strand, counting down.
TTGAATTCACTAAGGTACTATTGATAGTAACTTTACTTCAAATTAGATCATGATAAGGAGTTAATTATAGGAGTTTTTGTTGATGACATCATTTTTGGAGGAGATGGCAATCTATGTATGAAGTTTGCTGATGAGATGAAGGATGAATTTGAGATGATTATGATTGGAGAGATGAAGTTATTTCTAGGATTGCAAGTTACTCAATTAGACAAGGGGATCTTCATATCTCAGTCCAAATATGTGAGAGAACTGTTGAAGAAGTTTGGAATGGATGACTCAAAACCTATTGGTACTCCCATGGTGACCAAATGTAAGTTGACACAAAATGATGAATATCCTAAGGAAAATTAGACTAGATACAGGTCAATGATCGGTGGATTGCTCTATTTAACCCAGACTAGACCAGATATTATGAATGTTGTATGTATGGTTGCTAGATTTTAGGCTAATCTAAGAGAATCACATGTGACTGTTGTGAAGAGAATTTTCAAGTATCTGAAAGGAATAGTTGACTTTAGACTTTGGTATCCAAAGGATGATGATCTCACTTTGAGTACATATACTGATGCGGATTGGGCTGGAGATGTAGATGACAGGAAAAGTACTAGTGGTGGTGCTTTCTTTCTAGGGAAGAAATTGGTGTCCTGGTTGAGCAAAAAGCAGAATTCCATTTCTCTATCCACTGTTGAAGCAGAATACATTATTGTTGCAAATAACTGTACTCAAGTGATATGGATGAAACAGATGTCAGATATCAGGGTAGTATATGAAGAGCCTATTGCCATATACTATGACAATTCAAGTGCAATAAATATTTCCAAGAATCCGGTGTTGCATTCTAATACTAAACATATATCAATCAAGTTTCATTTCTTGAGGGAGAAAGTGAATGAGAAAGAAGTCAGGTTGGAATATGTGCCTACCAAAGAACAGATTGTAGACATATTTACTAAGCCATTTCCAAAGGATACTTTTGAGTATCTCAAAGGAATGCTAGGGGTAATTACCCCTCCTGATAAGAACTAAAAGATGCATTTACTTGCATCAATTCGTGAGCTATATTGCTACATTTTGATCTGGATTGATGTTTCTGTGGCTGCTACTCAGGGGGAGTAGTCAGATGTGCATATATGTGGTTCAGAGTGTGTATTTAGAAATTTCATGGTTACATTTTCCATTGATGTCAAAGGGGGAGAAGTGCATTGTGAAAAATCTTTCTAAGGAGAAGAGCCTTGTGGGGAGAAGAGCATTTAAGAAGAAGAGTCAGTGTGTTGGGTTGATGGTATTTTCACATCATGTGTTGCCATCAATGCCAAATGGGGAGATTATTGGATATTGTGGTTGTGTTGTTGATGTGGTTTTCATTGATGTCAACACTATTAGCATTTAGTGTATTAGTGGTTGTGTATGTCGAGAATATTGAAAAATTTGTAAAAGAAAGTGTTATAGGTTCCCAGTGGAACTATGCAGGTCATGAAGGTGTCTTGTTCTCTATGTTGAAGATTAGCTGGTGTGGATTAAATGGTTTATGTTTGAGTGTATCTAGATCATCTATCAAAAGTTTCATAGGTTCGTGTGAAGTTTTGATTGTATTGTGGTCTGGCAGTGTTTTTGTGGTCTCTGTCAGTGTTCTTGAATGAAGATTGTTTGATTCTATTAATCTCAATTGTTGTGGATGTTTCTCTATTGTTACTTGGTATTCTCTGATGTCTCTAGATCATTCTCTATCATTGTGGTATGCCCACATTAGTTGGAGAGCTCATGGTTCAAGATCTTTTCTTACGCATGTTTAATTTTTCATGTTCCTAGCCAACATGTTGGTGGTAGCATGTTGTGGATCTTTGTGGTGAAATTAATTAAATTATTTGTGTGTTGGAGATGTTAATTTGGGTCTCCATTATGTTGTGGCCGACCTTGGTGGATTCGCATTAAAAATTTACTTGTAAAATTGGGCCAACATTGCAAAAATGTTTTTATTTTCCTGGTCGACTAAGTTGTGATGGAATCTCGTGTGGCGGATATATAAGAGCGATTGTTTCATTGGTGTGAGGTGTGTAAAAAGTACTCAGTGTGCTCCTATGTGCGAATATTTTTTGATTTCAAAGCATAGTGTGAAGAAGGTTTTATGAGCTTAATTGGAACTGTAATCAGGCTTGTGCAGAAGCTATTTTCTCAGTTCATACTCTTTGGATTTTAATCCTATTCTGTATTGTCGAGCAGTGAGCCCCTTTTGTATTTGAGCTATGAACTCTAGGCAGTGTGCCTAAATGCATGTGCATTCCCCTTATTATTTCTCATTATACTTTTAACAAGGTATAATCTTGTGGACTAACATCCACTGTGGTTTTTCCCCTAACAGGGTTTCCACATAAAAAATCTTGGTGTTCTCTTTCTCTCTGATGTGTTAAATTGTTTGTGGTTAATTGTTTATTCATCAAATATGATATTAAGTTAAGTTAGAAAAGTTTAAGTTTTTGTCACAACTGATTCACCCCCCCTCCCAGTTGTGTGTCCTTGTTTTTCCAACATGTTCCTCTATATGTTTTGTCCTTCATCTTCTAGTCCTCTCATCGATTTCGAGAGCACACCAAACCTACATGTCCTCTCGAGGGGACATATCACTACTTCCTCGTCATCCCTCCTCATCCTAGTTTCACTAGGACATATTTTTTTCTATATTTTTCTTTGACACAACATGATAAACAACATTGTATCAGAGAGGGGCAAAATGTAGACACTAAAAATTGGTCTAGGCTTGTGACTTCAATTTCTTCATAATTCATACGTTCATTGTCATAATTAAATAATTAATGTTAATTATTTAATTATTTTCTAAAATTCTTTCTCATTTATTAATTAAATGACTTTAATTGTTTAATTAAGTCATTTTAACCTTTATTCCTCTATTAATTAAATAACTTTGATTATTTAATTAATTCATTTTTTATCTTTATTCAATCCTGATTAATTAAATAAATATTATTTATTTAATTGCATCGCTAATTGATTTTATCCCCTTTCTTTAATTAAATAAATTATTATTTAATTTATTCTTATCACACTTTCAACTATAATTAAATAATCACTTTAATTATTTAATTATTTAGTAACCTTTTCTCCAGTTAATTAAATAAATCTTAATTTATTTAATTTAATCCTCTAATTTCAAATGTTGAATTAAATAATCATTTAATTCATTAAAAGAATTATTCTTGGCATATTCTTCTGTGATTGGATAATCGCTTAGTTATCTAATTATTCATTACCACTTAAGTCAAGATTTAATTAAATTAGTCAGTTATCTCCTGATTTAATATCTGATTGTCTCTAACAAATAGACTCTTTGTCTTAATCGGTTAGTTATCTAGTTTTAATTCTTCTGCATGCAAACTTATATTAATTAAATAACTTTATTTATTTAATTAATTCATGCGTGCATTCGAACAAACTGTTTCCTCCATGCTAATCCTCATCTTTACATGCAATCATTATTCTTCTAAGTTTCGAACACTTTCAACTAAAGATTAAATTATTATTTAATCTTAATTCCCACCTTTTATGTTTTATCACTCATGTTATTACTGACACTGATCTCAATGCATGTCGAATCTTTTAATTTGAATTGTTTGTCTATCTTTCAATCTAAGTTTGTCATTCAAAAACCTTGTTTTCTATAAATTGGCTTGACCTTCATCATTGTTACTCTTCCCAAAATCTTATGACTTTTGGAAGCAATCAATTATCTAAATCTTTGATGTTTTGCTAAATCACTATCATAGGCTATACTTGCACACTTAGAAATCTCATGGCAATTATACTACAAACGAAAAAATGGAGGACAATCGAGGTCATGCATGGAATTGTGTAGATATTCAATGAGATGGTTCTATTATTTACGCTTTTATCTTTTCATTGTTCTTTGTTGTTAGCTTAGTTTACATTAGAGTTTATTACATGTTATTTTCTTTGATCTTTCTTTTTTTCATGTGTTACACATTTTATTCCAAAAAGTTGATTAATAAGAGAATTAAATGTACTAATATGTTGAACAATACTATTGATCACCCTCTTTCATTTTTAAAGAAAAAAGTTTTTTTCTTCTTTCCTATTTTAGCACTTGAAGCCTATGAACCAAATAAAGAATTAAGGTTTTCCCATATTTGGCTTGAGGTTTTTATCAAATCAATATGATGTAAATATGCATCAGATAACCCAAGACCAATCACTATTAAAGCTTTAGGATCTTTTGCTATCCATTTTAATGCTTCATCTACATCTTGTAGTTTTTTTATAGTTCCATTAACAATATCCCAAAGATCATTTTCTATTAAAACTAGTTGCACTTTGACTCAATGTCATGTATGAAATTTGTGATCCTCAAACGTCAAAATAACATATGATTTCTCCATTCATAGTAAATTCAATCTTATCACTTATCACTCCAAAATTTTGAGATTTCATGCAAAAATAAGTACTACAAATAAATCTTTGTTCTATGCACACACTTGATGACAACCAAGTTTGAATATGTGAGACATTAACATTCAAAATGCAACTACAATGTTTTAGTTTAAAAAAAAACACTCATATTGTATCACCTCCTTACAAGCTGCTAGTTCACACATTGAAAAAATGATTACCTAAGACCATGCAATAAGCCTAAATCACCCTTATTCACTCATACGCCCTTTGTGCAATAAAACTTATTCACACCTCCAAATAGCTCTACACGTCAATGAATGCCTACACATATAAATTATTTCATGGAGAACAATAAAAAAATTAATTGAAGCAAGATTTGATTAGACTACATCAATAGCAATGGAACATGTAGCTATGTTAACGTTATTAGTGCTCATGCCCACCTGGCTACCACATTACACTTCCATCCATTTCAATGGTGATTTGTAGCTCCTGACACATCAAAAAGACCACATGCATCTCCCTTTTTCTTTACATGACATTGATGCAAACATTTAAATTTTTCTTTTTTCTTTAATCTTTAAATAGCAGCATCCTTAATATAGCAACAAATTATCATTGTCCCCCATTGTACTTCAACAAAAACTAGCCAACTCTTTCCTCTTCCATAATAACTTTTAATTCTTGCGTGATATTTTGTGTATTGTTTTCATATATTATCTCCTGCTAAGTTTGATCACACCCAATGTTGGCTAACTTATCCACCAACTTATTCCCTTCCCTGTATGTATGCTTTATTTGCAAAAAATTGAACTTATCCATTATTTTCCATACTTGTTGCAACATGTATCTTAACTTCCAACAAAACACCTTTCTCTCTTTACATGTATTAACAATGATTAGTGAATCACCTTCAATTTCCAAGGTATTGAGCTTCAAACCTCTAGCTAATTACACACTATACAACAAGGCTTGTGATTCTGCAATGTTATTTGTACCTTTATGAAGTTTTATTGATTTAGCTAAAATGATAAAACCTTTATGATCCCTTATTACGATTCCTGCCCCTGAAATTCCTAGATTTCCACGTGATGCACCATCAAAATTCAACTTAAAATATCCTTTTGGAGGTGGAATCTAGGCTATTTTGCTTCTGTCTAATTTACTTTTTGGGTTTTGGTGCAAGCTTCCTTTGAAAGGGAGCACAACATTAGTCCACTTTTGTGTTAACTTTGAATCCCAATTTGTGAACAATGAACCAGTTTTTTTTACCTATTGAACACATGCATTTTTTATCTCTGTTATTGAAGATTCTATCTTCACCAAAACCTGCTCCACCTTTATTTTTTCATTCTTGAAAATCCTTTTGTTTTGCTCCCACCAAATGCTCCATAGTACTACAGAGGGAACCACTCTCCATATGCATGCAAACAACAATGATTTATACAATATTGGCAAACTTGAGAATAAATCCCATAAATTATTTGGTAGTGGTGAATACCAACTTAATTTGTTTTTTATAAAAGACCAACAGTGAAATACAAAAGGACAATGAATGAACAAATTATTTACCTCCTCCATTTCATTTTCACACAATACACATTTGAATTGAGGTGCTATCCCAAGTTTGGCAAGCCTATCACTTGTCAAAATTCTCCTTTTAATAGACAACCATGAAAAACACCCAACCTTTGGAAGCACTTTTGAATTCCAACAAAAGGATAAGGCTCTTTGTGGCCTAATATTTTCCCCTTTACTCATTACCACCTTGTATCCCATTTTGACTGTGTAAATACCTGATTTAGAAGGCACCCATAGCATCACATCCTCTCCACTCGACACAGACATTCCTTTCACTTAATCTACATTTAAGCTCCTCTTTTTGATCATTTGGACAAGTAATGGAAGACACACCTTTCCAATTAACTTTTCATGTACACTCATCTATGTTTACAAAATAATCTTTACTTTTTCCCCCCAATTTGAGATGAGTAAATTTTGTATGATTTGCAAATTTTGAATTGTATTTAGAGGAGCATGCCCCCCCCCCCAAGAATCCTCCCAAAATTTAGCTTGTTGACCATTTTGAATTTCCCAAGTAATATACGGGGTGATTACCTTTCTACATGTAATCGAAAAGTTCCACATTGTAGAACCTTGTGGTGGGTTTGAGAGAGTAAAAATTATCTTTGGGTCTACATTATCAAGATACTTTTCTTGCATGACCTTACACCATTTTGATTGAGGCTTAGAATACATATACCACACTAGCTTTTCCCTTAGATCCTAATTTCTAGCTGATAAATTGTGTATTCCAGCTCCCCCTTTTAGTTTCTCTTCACAAATATTTTCCAATGATATAAGTGGAATCTTCCTCTTGTTTTCTAAATTCCCCTTCCATAATAAATCCATGATTAAATTTTCAATTATCACAAGCACTGCTTTTGGAGCTTTCAATACAACCATGTAATAATTGGGAATGGCAGAAAGTATTGATTTGACCATTAGTATATGACCTGACAATGATAACCATCTACCCTTCCAAGCTGCTATCCCCATCTGAATGCTTTGAATGATCTTATCCCAATAGGATATTCTATTTGCAACATTGAAAAAATGAATCCTGAGGTACTTACAAGGTAATTCTACTATTTGAAATCCAAGAATATTGACAATTTTCCTTTGTAAACCTGACTTGATATTAAAAGCATAAATCTTTGATTTTTTCACATTTATTTGTTGACCTGATGCAAGTGAGTATTTATCTAAAATAGACTTAATATGCTTGGCCTCTTGTAGCATGGCCTTACCAAATAATATTGTTTCATCCACAAACAAAGAGTGTGTTACAGATATATCAGTTGAAGGAATTGAAATACCTTTCCACAACCCTTGAACATGTGACCTTTTGATTGATCTACTAAGAGCTTCTGCTAATATTATGAATAAAAAAGGTGAGAGTGGATCACCTTGCATTACTCCTTGTGTAGAACTAAAGAAACTTGTTGATGCACCATTAATTAATACTAAGAATTATGTACCTTTTAAACAAGACAAAACCCACCTACACCATTTATCATGAAAACCAAATTTCTTTTTAACACTTGCATCAAGAAAGACCAATCCACTTTATCATAAGCTTTCATCATGTCTAGCTTAATGATAAATGATGAAATTTTGTGCAAAGAAATAGAATGTAGAACTTCATGTGACACCAAGGTCCCTTCTATTGTTTCTCTACCAAGAACAAAACCACCTTGTGAACTTCTAAGATCAATTTTAGAATAAGAGGCAACAAATGAAGATAGATAGCTTTGGTGAAAATATTGTAAACAATGTTACAAAGGGAAATAGGATGAAATTCTGAAAAATACTTTGGATCCTTAACCTTTGGAATTAATGCAATGTGTGTGACATTGAATTGCTTAAGCATAGAGCAAGAAGACCTAGACTCCTCCTAGGCCTTATGAAGATCAATACCTATGAAATCCCAACACTTTTGAAAAAAAATTGCTATGAATCCATTTGGCCCTAGGGCCTTATCTAGTTTAAGTTAAAAAAAACCATTTTCACTTCATCCAAGGTAAAAGGTTTATTGAGTTCTACATTATCTTGTTCAGATAGTAAAGTAGGGATTTCTTGTAACATATCCTCTCTTTCTTTTTCAATCTGATTTGATTGTTGTGCCGGTGTTGTTAATAGATTTGAGAAGAATTTGATCCCTTCATTTTGTATGTTAGCTTCATTTTTTAACCACTTGCTAGTAGCACTTTCCTGAATTTGAAACACTACATTCTTTGCTTTCTTAATCTGAGCTGACATATGAAAGAACTTAGTATTTTTATCTCCTTCTCTAAGCCACAATTCACATGATTTTTTACTCCAATACATCTCCTCCCGCAACACCAATTCTTCCCATTCCATTTGTAACCTTTTCTACTGCTCAAAATACTGTGACGTCAACCCTTGATTTATAATTTGCTCATTGATAACTTCCAACTATTTTAAAATCAAATCCTTTTGGTGAAAAATGTTTTTAAACACATGAACATTCCAATGCTTTATTTTTCCTTTCAAATACAACATTTTTTTGCAAAATTTGTACATGATAGAACCTATCTCATATGATGCTTGCAACCACCATGTTTTCAACAATGGAAGAAACTCATTATGCTGAACCAAATAGATTCAAACTTAAAAGTTGATCTCCACTTTTGAGGAGAATTAGTGATTGCAATGCTTAAACAAGTAGGAAAATGATATAATCCTGATCATGGTAAAATTTGTGAGGTTTGCACATATTTACCAAGCACCCAATTTGACGATATCAAAAATCTATCCAACCTTATAGCTATTTGCAAAAAATCTTGCCTCTTATAGGTCCATGTATATGGGCCTTTAGTTGGTTTCATATCTAGAAGTGCATTATTGTAAACAAAACTATTAAATTCATCTGTCGTCTTTTGGGGTGGTATAATTCCCCCTTTATTTTCTTGAAGAGATAAGATTGCATTAAAATCTCCTGCAAGAACAACTTTCTCTAATCCTGATTGCCCAAAAATTAAATCAAGTTCCTTCCATAATCTTTGTTTATCTGATGTTGAATTTGGAGCATACACATTTACCAACAAGAAAGTTAAGTCAAAATGAGTAGCACGGAGCAATTGCCAATGTAGGGTATTAGAGATAGATTCCATCTATACAGTTCTTGCATTCCACAATGTTATCAAACCCCCGGATGCTCCTTGTGCCTCTCTTTGACATGATTTCCACAAATTCCACTTACTAATTATATTCTCATAATTATCCTTAGATAACTTAGTCTCTTGTTGTGAGATAAGGAGGATTTGCTACACACAAGTCTCTTCATTCTCAAGACAATCCCAAGGAATGAACCGCCCTTATCTACCTTGACATAAGATGAATGAATAAATTGCAAAGGAAGTGTATACAAGTTAACTATCAAGGAAGACTACTTCAGATTCTGAGAGAGTGAAACTTCTAGATTTCTACCTTCGATAGAGGAGCTCTCGACCAAAGGAAAATAACACTGATCTAGGGTGCCAACACAGCACGCTGGTGTCCAAATGGCACGTTGGCATCCGCATCTTGAGCAACAGAGAGCTCAGGAACTTAGGCGGGCGAAACAAAGTTTCACTTCTTAACCCTGATCCAAGGTCTACTTAATAGAATAATAAAACAGAGAACAAAAACTATGAGAAAGTACAAGGATAACTTGGAGAAAACTTACCCCCAACTGGATGCCTGAGTCTTTGCTCCAAACCTTGCCTTGCAACCTATACACAAAACAAATGAGGGAGAGATGTTGGGGCTGTATAGGGGTCTGTCGCAGTCAAACCCCCACTTTGGTGTTCCCACCTCCATAGAAAACCAGATAGAAAGAGAGTGTAACTGAAATAGGAAAAGATGGTGGTGAAAGCAAAACCCACTTCAAGAGTAGAACCCGCACCATGAAGTATTAAATGAACAAAGAGATCTAATCTATTCACAAATAGAAAATAGTGAGTGAGTGTTACCAAAAGGCCTCAGCCCCCTCTTGAACACACAGACACACTATTGAATGCTTGCTAGAGAGCTTTGGTTGTTGGAGGGACCTCAGTCTGATAGAGCTTTTCTTGTAGAAGTGTTGATGTCAAGAGTGAAAGAGATTCAAGAATGAAGTTGAAGAGAGAAGCTTGATTGAATGAATGGACCCCCAAAATGAGAGAAAATGAGGGGTTTTGTTGCATACAAGTACAGCAAAGAGTCGTTACACTCAAAAAAATTCCTGTTGGGACACGCGTCAAGAGTCAAGATTCAAGATTCATGATTTCAAACTCAGAAAATTGTCAAGACACTAGCATGCTACGTAGACGTTCGTGCACCATGTAGGCATCCAAATCATAGGTTTTCAGGAAATGTATCATCCGGCTACTATTGCTTTGTCATTGGTCCACATGGAGTTGGAATCATGAAATTCTGAACCATAATATTTTTCCATTAATGTGTTTAGGTGTCATAAATGCTAGGCAAAGTGCTAAAATGTGGAATTTCCCCTAGGTGCAATTCTACGACATTACACTTTCATTAAAACTATATTAGCCTCTGAAGAATTTATCTACTGCTTGATCTGGGCTCTCTTGTTAGGGGCATTAATACCCCTAACATTCCAAGAGACTATCTTCATGGTGATTGAAGAGAGCAACCTGCTCTCCTCAATATTTTTTTTCTGTTTCCATCTAAAGTTAATTGAATCCCTACAACAATCTCCTCATGCATCTTTGTTGCATTAGACTTCCTCCCTCTCTTACCTGGAAATTTTATCATAGGTGAAATTGCAAGTGTTTGACTTATAGTTAACTTCTTTGAAAAATCATAATCAGTATCATACACTCTTGTTACATCCTCTTTCTCTTCTTTTTCCTTTAACTGATCCTCTATTTCTTGTGTGTCAACTACAGAAGCTGTTAGAGAATTTTTCAATGTATCATCAGACTTTTCTTCCCAAAACTCCCCATCTTCCTTATCTCCTTCTTCTGCAATTTCATCAACTAAACTTGAACCTACCATATTAGCAATATAGTCTGCCCAACTCTACAAGTTGTCACTTCACCCAACTTATGTATTTCATGTAAGTCTAACCTATCCACTTTTTGAACTATACAAGGAAAGTTAGATTCATTCATTTTTTGAGATTCAGGTGTAACAAAAGTGTTGATCATGAGTCCAATTCTTCCTTTCAACTCACAGATTTAGAGAACATTGAATTCACCCACATCAATGTTAAAATGATTCCTTCTAACTGTTGAACATTAACTAAGGAAAATCTTGGTGAATAAAAATTCATTGAATTATCTATGTCCATATTTGAAATAGCCACTTTATTATGCCAACCTTTGGGAAAATTAACTGCAAAATTTGTGACCCTCCCTTTCTTTGAAAGTATGTCAGTAATGTTGAGGACGAAAGTATGATTTTTATGATAAATACTGGCAGACCTATCCAGGTCCTATGCCATCAAAACATGACTGATGACCTGTGATGTAGATGGAAAGCTCTTTAATTCAATTTGATAGGGTTCCATCACTATAAATTTGTCTTTTCTCAATCTCTCAACAGTCAACCTTGTAGTAATAAGAGCCAAATCCAACCTAGCATTTGAGCATTCTGGTGAAGAGGAACCAAATGCATTTTCTTTTAGAGCTCTACATATTTGTAACAATCTCAGTTTGGTTTTCAATAGAGATTGATTCACGTAGGGAAAATGCACTTTGTTTCAAAACTATATCCTCCATGTTGGCAACAAACTTTGTTTGGTTTTCAATAGACATTGATTCACCTATATCATGGATATCCTATGCTTCTACACATTTTTGTATTGAATGCCCCAAAATGTGACAATAGGTACAAACAATATTAGGGTTTTCAATTAGGATTTCCTTCATCAAAGTTCCAAACTTTGAATGAATCCTAATTTTTGAAGGAAAATCCTTCAATGTGTTAAGCAATACACATACTCTAACCGGTTTACTTGGATTTTTAAAGAAATCCATATCATGCCTTACAAAGTCCCCCAGATTATTAGTAATGGTTTCCACTATACCCATTTCCCTATATTTTAGTAGAAGTGCAGGCAATTGAATCCAGAAAGGAATAAATTTGATTACAACAGAGTTAGGAACAAAATTTGGGATCCATGGCTAAGTGTATAAGCCAGATCCCTCAAAAACTCATGATTTGACCCTAGAAACCACATCTCTTTGTTGCTTTGTGGAAAAGAAAACAATGAAATAGTCATTTCCGTAATCTATGTAAAATATCTGGTTTGCCCCATCCCATTCTGAATAAAGTAAATCTTTTAAAACATCAACAGAAGGCAAAAGGTTCCAAAACTTACAAATTAAGGCATGATCTTTGAGATCTTCTATTTGCGTACCCAATGCTTCTTCAGGCAAGGTGAGACGAACAAGATCTTTGTTCATAGACTCTTTTGCACAAGCCTGTGGTGGACATTCTTTACGAACCCACTTCAAAACTCCTTTCCTTTGTGCATTTTCCTCTTGTATTTTACAAATACATTGATAATCTGAATGCTTTAAGGAAATACTATTTGGAAAAGAGGCCCTAAATGGGCAATGAATAAGATCTAGCGAGGGCGAACACTTGAGTTTGATTTGTTGCACATTCTTTAGCTGCAAATGAAGGATCTGATAACAATCTTCATGCCAGATGGAGGTGAAGATGAAGATAGGTGATCCCACAATAGTGGTTTTTACAATTTTTGGCCAAAGTGGACGAAATATTTTTTAACTAAATCTTCACTTTTAGGGCACCTATAAGCTAAGCCGTGAGAATTTGAAGATGATGAAAACTAGAGTTTCATTGAAATTTTGTCTATAGATTCTAAATATATTTTTTTCAAAATTTGGAATCAGATTGCACTTCTTTTTCCATCTCCCTCAAAAACTAGTTTTTCAAAAACAACATTTTTAAAAGTGGCGCTCACCCATTATAGCATAACTTTTTTCCATGAAGGATAAAATTTTAATTCTTTTGAATTTAGATTTATAACTCGATATCTAGTGCTTCCACTTGGTTAGATAGTTTTATTGAATATTTTTTTAATCAAGTTTTGAATTCAAACCAATTTATAATTCAGACATAGCGTATATAGCATAACTTTTTTTGTATGTATCAAAATTTTTTTTTTTTTGTTGGATCAAGGACTTCAATATATGGTGCACTAATATTTTTTTATTTTTTTTTTTAATAATCTGCTATTTTCCACATGTGCAGAACATAGAGCTTGATTTTTGAGTGAAAAACCTACATTCACAAGAAATAAAAAATAAATATAATAATTAAATTAAATTTATTTAAAATTATACTTTTAGGAAGCTTATAATAGGAATACATACTTAAAACAAATAAATTTTAAATGAATTCATTTGATTTAAAGGTAAATCAAAATTGGTTTTTTATCGGCATTTTGAGAGGTGTAAAGGAGACTCCGTTATAGGTATGGTTTAAAACTAGCAGGGTTCTATCCAAGGGGGTTTGATTTAAGGTATTTTGATCAAACCCTATTCAATTGGAATTCTTTAAATGGAAAATTTTTAATGCTTAAATCATTATATTTTCTAAAAGTATGTGATTCACAAAAATGAGTTCCTCCCGAAATTGTAAATCGACTTTGTGGGATCACCAAACAATGTTGTTTGGAAAGATCTTAATCAGAATATCATTCGGGTAAGATGCAGGTTTCAAAAATTTCTCATTTCGAGACTCCAATACACAAGCAGCCTTGACACCATCTTGTCCCTTTATAAACTGTTGATTCAAATGATGGAAATCATCAAAATTTGGATTGAAGGGAACTCCAGCCTTAATCAAAATGTTGTTTGGAAAAGAAGTTGGAGGCATCAAGCTGAAAACCACATCTGCCCATGAATGATGAGAAGAGCTTGACAATTCTTCATGGGTTTTCAAATCTGATACACATAATCAAATGGAGGTTGTGTACCCCAATTAAGTATTTTTGTGGGTTGGAAAGGGTTCCCATTGGAACGCTTGGAATTCTTTTGAGAAGAATCACATCCCCCATTGTTGAAAAACTCAGAGCCCTTCAAAAAGCTAGAAAACCCCTGTTTCTTTCAAGAAATTAAATTTCCTGAGTAACGAGGCATCCTAAGTAACGAGACAGTGATCTACGATGATCAACACTAAAAATCTGTGAAAAAGTACTCCTACCAGGACAATTTGCTCCATGGAATCTCGATTGATACACAGAATGCCTTGATTTTTTCAAAAAGCTACCATTGGTGAGTAGAGGTGCGCTCTATTTTGTGCGGTCCCCCATCCTATCTCCAATCTAGCTTTGTCCATTTTCAAAAACTCCTATAATCTTTTTTTTAGACTGCAGGAATCAATCGGGTATTCGTCCCCCTATAAACTACAGTGCACCTAGTAAACTTTTTCACATGACTAGTGGCATTGGCGTGACACGCCCTCTGGTACCATGGGTTTGGGGGGAGACTAGACCTCATGACCTCTTTCCTACAATATGATGCTTTAGCCAATCGAGCTAGGCCCCCCACCCCTTATTTATAATCTTATTATTATTAGTCATAATTATCTAAATAATTATAAAAATTGACAAGTAGCATATGGAATATCCATTATATTTTTTAGATCATGGAACATTTGATAGTTTTTTGTAAAATTATTTTTCTTTTCCCTTCAAACATACATCTTAAATGTATTAATCAATTTAAAATAATGCATGCATATCTTGAGCAAGATTCAATGACTAGTTTTTTTACTTATGCAAAACTATCAATTCTATTACATACTAGATAGTTGATTAATTTTCAATCCTATTTAGTTTACATTCTTGAAAAATAGATTAAACAAGTTTATTGTAAATAATCCCTTAAACCATAGAGCCTCTTGGTTTACATTTTTTAACTTTCCTATGGGTTGCTTTAGTATGACCTCAACTAGTTGTGTATGTCATTTTATGTCCATATAGTTGTAAGGCTTAACAAAGGCACACAGAAGTCTTAAAATTTTATTCTTACATAACAAGTTGTAGAGTGCTTCTTAGCATGACCATTATTTACATACTTAAAGACACTAGACAAGCACTTTGTAATTTAAAAGGTCTAATTTTGTTTAGGATAGAATAAAATAAATATAGATAGGATCATGTTCTTAGATTTAAGATAATTACTATGAGTCTATCTCAGTCACTTAGATTCTGGTCTTCTAACATTTCTATTAGTAATCTAATTCTAAAACTCAACTTGTAATTTTTAATCGTAATATAAAATAATATTAAATCTGCATTGTATTGATTTCAAAATATGCAACCCTAAACAACATATTTCAATTTAATACATGTTCATCCAATCTCAATTAATTACTTCAATGATTATTTCAATGTTGACAACTCTCATACTTTTAAATTTGTATTTAAAATTAATATATTAACTAAAATATATTTATTTTTTCATACTAACATTTTATAAGTCACTAGCATCCATAACACTACTTAAAATAAATTTTGATGGCCACACTTGGAAAGATTCACAAATCACAAAAAGTGTGCATACATATATAAAATGGATTGTTATCATATATTTTATAAGAGTTAAAATTATTATGTTGTTGTGGTCTAATAAGATATGTATTCATCTTCGCTACGAATCCTAAGGTCACATGAATAAAGGCAATCCTTTGACAATGTACATGTGATCACATGAATATACCTTTTGGTCTAAGGCACATGACTCTCTTTTAAGATAAATGGGATTCCACTAAGCAACCCCTATATTACTATTTATTTATTGTATGTTTTAATATTGAATACCCAAAGGCTACTTTATAATATCATATAATAAATTGCAATCATTCATCAAAGGTATGAAAAATATGTGCATGTGAAGCCTAAAGGGCTCTTTAGTTTTTTATATAATTGAAAATAAATGGTACCTTGTATCTATACTCATTCCATGTGAAACTATATCATTCAATCATAATCTTACTTTAATCTAGAATATCATATCATTGTTGTATTGTTTATATGGACCTATCACACGCACTACAAAGAAAATTTATTCAGATCATGGGATGCACCATCACAATATCTTAACTATTTATTTAGTTTTAAAATGTGCCTTTTCCAAATGTGGGGAACACTTAAACCATAATATTATAGATTAAGATTGAAATAATATATATGAGTATGCATGTTATCTAAACTTGGGACAGAGAATGTTTAACTAAAGGGTTTAAAGACTTGGAGACATTTATTTAGTTTAATAATCTAAATGGAATTTAAATAATAACAAACAAGTCATTTGATTGCATTTGTGATTGAGATTGATTTAATGTTAGTAGATAGTTTTTGTTGTTATGTGTTTTTTTAAATATTTTTTGTGTTGTGGAAACTTTTATTAAAATATTTACGAGGTTATTTTTTCATTTATGTAAATTTTATATTTTATTTTAATTATTTTTTTCTTTTTTGTCAACATGATTCAAGATTGTTTTATTATATAGAATTATTTTATTCTCTAAAGGTGGTGAGAGTTCTCACATGTAGATATCATCGTGGTCCAAATTCATAGGTCATAGTATACTTTTCTCACATCATATACAATCTTCTATTAAAGATTAAGTAATATACTTATTAATATATAATTGGTTTGAAACAAAGAGACAAAAATTCTTGTCCTCCAAAGAGTACAATTTGGACTTTAATTTTAATGCATGTTATCCTTTCCATATGGTGACTGGAAAATTCAGTGGTCTAGCTTTGTGAAGAAATTATCCTACCAATTGTAGAACCTAATATTGAGTTGATATAAGTATTAGACCCAAACTCAAAAGTATATAAAATAGAGAATAACTAACTTGAAAAGATACCATGTTTTGATAAAAAGAGTCAAATTTTTTCTCTATTTTTTACCACGGACACTAAGGTTTAAACTAGAAAATAGAAACTTAGATTATGTGTTGTTATGGGTTCACTTTTATGCATTTCCATGGAATTATACTAAGGAGTAATAGAGGGGGGTAGCTAACTTCTTAGAAGACCTTATTCCTATGTTGTAGATAACAATAAATAAAAAACCACAACCTTTGTAAGAATTTGTGTGGTGATGGACCTTAATCAAATTCTTTTGAAAATATCACCTTTTAAAATGATGACTATCAATTATAAGAAGAAATTTTTAATTTTGATAAAGCTCCCTTATGTTGTCACATTTTCCATCAATATGGACATTTAGTTTTTTTTAATTGTTAACCCCTAATCAAGGAAGTTGAGGATTATTCTACACTCTTATAAAGAGTGATGAGTTTCCACAAAGATTTACTATTGTCAATCAAAATCACAAGATATATTGTAGCTCTTTTAGGTCGTACAAAATTGTATACTAAGGATTCAAATACTAGAATTGTTAAAGATGCATTCAATTTGTGATAAAAAGGCTAGAACGATACCTAAGTTAGACAAAAATGTATTCTTTAATCTCTCAATAGATGATCATTATCTCAAATAATAGCATTTGATATTTTCATATGATTGTTGAAAATTTTAATTATCTTACTTTAGGATGGGATTATCCTACCAATTCGATTAAGAATGGAACCTACTATTAAACTCTGATACTAATATTGATCCAAGTCTTTTTTTCTTTGTTAATTTTATAAGATTAAAAGATGAGAAATAATTAACTTAATTATGGGAAAGATTTTTATTAAGGATTGTGTTTTGGTCTCTATTTTCAACAACAAGCATCAAGTTTTAACCCTTAAAAGAGAAATTAGATTTTGTGTTGATTTGGGTCCTATATTCATTTGTATTGGAATTATGGATTAGGAGTAAAATATATTCTACTAAGAAGTGCATTCACAAGATGGTTAGTCTCTTGGGAGTCTACATTCCCATGTTAGAGACAATAAGCAAAAAAAAATCCTTTATAGGTATTTTTGTGTGGATGGACCTTAATCATCCTCTTCTAAAATTTCATCTTTAAAAGGGTGGTTATTGTTAGAATTGTGAAAAACACAAGTCACAAGATCAAACAACGAACAAAAACACCTTTCACACAAGAGATCTGCAAACAAAAAATTGATATATTCCTCAACAAGAAAAAGATGTCTACTATTTCCAAATAGGACAAAATACTAGAAATACATATAGAACAACTAAAACTGAGTCATCACACACAAACGAAAAGTTTCCAAGAGCTAAGACATCCAAGTAATTCACTAGAATGTGAAAACCCAAAAAGTTGAATAAAATGTACCTTTTACAATCTATGATACTTGAACTTTATAAGTAACTTGAGATGACACTCAAGATGTGATAAGAATAAGAATCATATTTCTCCAAATCTAGTTTCTAAACTATTAGGTACTTTTTAAATGGTTAATACTAAGGTAAAAAACTAAGTACATTCAAAATTGATCATATTTTTATCATTGAAATATAACATAGCATCTAGTGCACATGCCCTTTTTTCTAAAACATTATTAAATAATTTTAAAAACCAATTGATGGAAAGAGAATTAGACTTATGTAGTACAAGTTATATATTTTTACTAATATATTTTATTATGATATTTTGAAGTGGATGCAAACTAATCATATGTGTCACCTAATTTTCATAAAAATTATTTAAAATGTGAAAAAATTAATGTGCAAAGAATGAAGCATAGAAAAATCATATATAATATTTTTTTAAAACTTGAATAAACAAATCAAAAATAATAATAAAATAATATATTTGAGGTATATGAACACATCACTAAAATTACAAAAATAAATACCTTGATATATTAAAAGAATTAAAAAACCCATGTTGTTAGAAAGTTAAGAAGTAAATTGATGTCTTAGAGATGATTTCGTGGAATATCATGCTAAAACATAAAAAATCAATTAAAAAATATATGAAAATTATATTTTACGTACAAAAATGGATTAGGGAGCCCAATGTGTAGGTCTAAATATTAGACTTGAAAATCCAAGCCTTGTGGGCAATATTTTCATAATTTGAACTATAATGTACATATGGCACACACATTTTGATGTCTTAGTGGTAATTTCATGAAACTTCATGTTAAAAAATGTAAACCTTATGAAAAATAAGTTTTAACGTGCTATTTTATATGCAAAACATAGATTAAGGAGCTCAATATGTAGATCTAAACCTTAGAATTAGAAATCCAAGTCTAATAGACAAGATTTGAGTAGTTTGAATTATAATATGCATAATAGACACACATTATATCATTAACATATTATATAATGTGCACACATTATAAACAATACAAAAATAACTAAATAATCAACAACAACAAAAAAATCCTAAAACCATTTTATGGTGTTAAAAACCATTCCAAATAATTATCCCAATTCAACTTCGCCCATTATATTTATAAATGCTTTAACGAAAATATCATCTTTTTTTTTTTTTTTTTTAATAAAAAGGGGTAAAAACTTTATTAATAATCAGAGAACAACATTACAACACATCAACAGGCCAAAGCCCGAGAGCCACCAGAACCAGCCAAGAACCAAAAATCCACATCACTCATCATCCCTAGTATTACCATCTTCAGAAAGAATCCCCTCCAAGTCATGGCGGAGCTCCCGAGAAACTTGTCCCAACTCATCAACATTCCAACCCTCAGCGTGCTCAGAAGCCCACCGAGCCAAACAATCAGCTGCTTTGTTCCATTCCCTCGGAATGTGAACAAATGACACCATCTCCATCATGGAACTAATCTGCAAAATCTGTTGAACCAACCTAGCCAACTGCCAGTGAACACCAGAAGACTTCCTTTCCTTTAGCAAATTTATCAAGACTTGCGAATCAGACTCACAGATAACCTTGCGCCATCCCAGAGCAAACGCCCGCTCAAAGGCGTATAAGATTGCCAAACCTTCCATCAAATTAATGGGTTGCACCCCCTCATGAACAGAAAAGAAGAAGATCGTTGACCCCCTAAAGTCTCTGCCAATCCCCCCAACCCCAGCAGGCCCAGGATTACCCCGAGAAGAGCCATCTGTGTTGATCTTCAAGACGCCAATCGGAGGGGGCATCCATCTACCCCTCCTAAGAACCCTTTGCCGCTGGCTCCGACCACGCCTAAGACTAGCAGACGCCAAAGCCGACCCTTGAATCCCCAATCTATCCACCACTGTAGCATCCCCTTTCTCTAGGGGAAACCCAACATCACATTTCGCCGCCACCGTTTCCTGAATCATACCCAAAATTCTTTGCCAAACTTGTTGCACAACCATTCTCTCACCACGGAAAATCCTACGATTTCTCTCAAGCCAAATCTGCCACAGGATGAAAGTAGGCCCCACATACCATACCTCCTGCAAAAAAGAGGCCACCGAAGGAGGCCTACCCAAACTGCTCCAAAAGTCAACCAAAGAGGAGGCATGAACACAGGGACTGTTCCACACTCCCCACCAGAAATGCCACAGCTGCGTAGCAAAGGAGCACCGAAAGAACAAATGAGCAGACTCTTCTTCCCCTCCCCCACAAAGAACACAAATAGAGGGGCCCTGAAATCCTCGCTTCTGAATGTTGTCCCATGTCAGACATCTGTTCCGAGCTAAGGTCCAAACAAAACAATTACACTTTGGCCAAGAAAAGTTATTCCACACTCTCCTCCACCAGGGAACCTCCGCCCCTTCCAGCTTACGAGCTAACAAAACTTGATACCCAGAAGCAACAGAATAGACCCCCTTAGGATTAGGAGACCAAGAGAGGACATCCCCATCCCGGAGGGAACTGCATCGCCTTCTAGAAAGGATATTATGAAGCTCAGTGCATTCTTCATTCAATCCAACGTCCGGCCATTCATCAGGTCGCTTCCATCTCGCCAACACCAGTTGGTCATTATCAGAGAAGGCCACAAAATCACTCACCCTAGACCAACCTGCCGCAAGAAACCTCTGGCACAACAACCGCAAATTAGGGAACTGAGAAGTAATGGGAGGAAATCCATCCCAAGAATCAGACCAGAAGTGAGCCGACGACCCCCCCTACATATCCAGAAAAGGCCCTCCTTAACAAGTGCTGCACCTTTCTTAAGCGTACTCCAAATCATCGAGCCTCTCCCCTCCAAGGGAAGTCTAGGAATATCCTGCCAAGCAACCCCAGGGAAGTATTTATGAGATAAGATCCTAGCCCAAATTTGATCCTGCTCCACACACCATCTCCAATACAATTTGGCAGCCAGTGCCTCCCCGGTCAAGGACGACTGCCTTAACCCGAGACCACCAAACTGACGCGGACTACAAACAGTATCCCAGCTAACCAGGCTCCACTTCGAAGACAACAAGCTACCAGCCCAAAGAAACTTCCTGGCTAAAGCGTCTAAATCCTTAAGAAATCCCATCGGGGCCACCTGAAGCATACATCTGTATGTGGGGAGAGCCTGAACCACCGACTTGAGCAGCTGAACACGGCCAGCAAAGGATAGCCACCTATGAGTCCAGTGATTAACTTTCACCCGAAATTTATCCAAAATATTCTGCCAAGAATCCTTAGGCAGCCTACCAGCAGAGATAGGCACACCAAGATAGATCAAAGGAAACCCTCCAATTTGAAATCTCAAGATATGGGCAATCCTCCGCTGAATGGGTCCAGGGGTGTTAAAGAAGAAGATGGAGGACTTATCCTCATTAATCCGTTGACCCGAGGCAGCAAGATACACATCCAACACCTTGCGCAAATTAAAAGCTTCCCTAATAGTAGCCATACCCATCAAAGCCGTGTCATCCACAAACTGTAAATGGGATTGCGGGGGCAAATCGCCTCCCCACCGCCACCCCTGAATAATACCCAAGTCGACATTCCTTCTTATCAGACGCCCCAAACCTTCCACCAGAAGAATAAATAAATATGGAGAAAGGGGATCTCCCTGACGCAACCCCCGAGAAGCACCAAAAAGTTTAGAATGCTCCCCATTAGTTAACACAGAGAAAGAAACTGAGGTAACACAACTCATAACCCACTGAATCCATTCATTTCCAAACCCAAAAGCTCCAAGCACCCGCTGGAGGAAAGACCACCGGACTCGGTCATAGGCCTTAGCCATATCTAACTTGATGAACATCGCCTTATCATTGGAGTTGGCCATTGAGTGAATGGTTTCAGAAGCGATAACAACCCCATCCAAAATTTGCCTGCCTTCCACAAAACCACTCTGTTCCTCTGAGATCAACATTTTCAACCACTTTTTTAATCTCTCCGCAATCAGTTTGGAGATAATTTTGTAAATCACATTGCACAAGGAAATAGGTCTAAATTGACTTAACCTATTCGCCTCATCACATTTAGGTATGAGAGCAAGAAAAGTAGCATTCAGAGCCCGTAACATCTGCTTGTTCTTCTGGGACTCCTGAACAACAGCCAATAAGTCCAACTTAATAATATCCCAAAAGTCTTGAAAGAATTCAATCGGGAAGCCATCAGGGCCAGGAGCCTTCCCTTTCTTTATCCGGAACACAGTCGCCTCCAACTCCTCCAAAGAAACATCACCCATGAGATGCTCATTCATTTCCCTTGTGACCAAAGAGGGAATACAGGAAAGAACCTGAACCTCCTCAATAGATCCACCATGCCCATCCTCCCTAAATAAAGATTCAAAATACTGCACAGCTTCATTCGAGATTTCCTGAGAAGAGGAGAGCTGCTCCCCTCTTTCATTAACCAGAACAGAAATGGAATTACCTTGCCTCCTAGCTTTAACCGAGTTAAAGAAGAAAGCAGTATTTTTATCTCCTTCTTGAAGCCACTCAATTCTGGCCTTCTGCTTCCAAAATATTTCCTCTCTCAACTCACACTCCTCCAGCACCTTAAGAGCCCTGGCTTCATCCTGGAGCAAGCCAACCGTCACTCCCTCTTCCCTGATCACCCTTGTGATGCCATCCAAATCAGCTTGAGCACGAGCCTTATCATGGAAAATATTTCCGAAGCATTGTCTATTCCACCGTTTGAGCTGAGATTTGGTAAATTGAAGTAATTTAGCAAAAGTATACATCGCCGTACCAAATGAAGGTCTGCCAACCTTCCACCAATCCGCCACATGGGCATGTAAAGAAGGGTCCCGCAACCACATGAGTTGAAACTTGAAGGAAGGAGAACGAGGCATACGAGCAGAAGAAATGACAAGCTTAATGGGCCAATGATCCGAACCCCTCCAATCCAAGATTTCAGAGCAAGAGGACCACAAGCCCCCAATCCAATAGCAGGAGACTAGGAAGCGATCCAACCTTTCTGAAATGCTGTTATCCCCTGTCCTCCGGTTGTTCCAAGTGAACCGACCATTACTGGGCTTGATGTCAACCAAATTCAAAGCAGAGATGTTTTCTTGCAGAAGAAGTGCCGAGGGGTCCAACCTTGCATTACCTCCACGCTTCTCAGCCAACTCAGCAATGGCATTGAAGTCACCAGCCAGAATCCACGGATGAAGAGGGACCATGCTACGCACATACGCAATATGGGACCATAGCAACTGTTTGCCAAGAAGATCAACAGGTGCATAAATATTAGAGAAAAGAACAAACTCTCCCGTTTCAAACCAAGAAGCCACCATAGAAATGGAAGACTTAAAGGACATCCACCAGATAGGGCGAACCTTCCGAGGGTTCCATAAACAGGCCACACCCCCAGCAGAACCAAGAGCACCAACGCACTGGCACTCACCGCTCCCCCATAACTTGGGCATCATACCTATCATATCCTCAATCGATAACTTAGTCTCCTGCAGGAAAAGAACATCAGGAACATTACTTCTAATCAAGTCGCGAACAGCTTTTTGTCGAGGGCCACTGTTCAAGCCCCTCACATTCCATGATAAAACAATCATTTCAGGGAGTTCAAGAAATGAGAATCCAGAGTCTTGACCGACCCCGACTCCACCAAGTTTTCCCCTGTTAATTTAATCTTTTCCAGATCCTTCTTACGACCAAGCTTGGAAGATTTCTCTCCCCCGCCTTTTTTTAGGTCCTTTTGTTGAATACCCAAAGGAGCAGGAGACTTGACGCTCCTCCCGATAACAACACCATCACTTGACCCCGGAGGAAGCCCATCCCCACCAACCTTCTTCAATTCAGCCACAGGAACTGACTCCGCTAGAACACCCAAATGAAGATCCGTGACCATCTGAGAGCCATCACCATCCATTGCATCCTGGGCAGCCTCAGAGACAAGACCATTCTGTCCTGTGCTCAGAGTTCCAAGATCAAGGTTTACCAATCCCGGATTCACTTCTTGCTGGCTAAGATCATCTAACACCTCAAATCTGTTAAAAGTGTCCTCCTCCTGTCTCTCTTTCAAGGTCCTCTTTTGACCCCTATTCCTGTTGCGCCCCTTGACAGGAACAAAACCATCTGCAGCTTCCCCATCACCAGGGATATGATCCTTCCCCCTGTCAGTCATAGGAGGGTTGCGTGGAACCTGAGGAGAAGGTGGCTCCACAGGCCTAGCCTTTGGACACCGACGCAGCAAGTGACCATATTCATGACACAGACGACAACGGAATGGAAGAGTCTCATAATCTAAATACTGCACCCAAGAGTAAGAGCCTACACACATATCTATAGAGTCTGGCAAGGGTTTACCCAAATCAATTTCGACACAGATGCGGGCATAAGTCATTACCTTTCTATCCAGAGTTTGCTGAGAGGAGCCGACAGGTTTTCCAAGCAAAGATGCTATCAGTTGCAGAATATCATCACGACAACACTCCACTGGAAGTCGAGGAAGTCTGACCCAAACCGGAACCCGATTCGGCAGCTCCACCGAAGGATTGAAGCCCGCATGCCAGGGTTTGATAAACAACCCCACTTGGTTATAAAAATAGGGACCACCCTCAAAGACCCTGTTCCGATCCGCCATGCAGTCAAAAGTAACCATAAAGTAATTGTTAGCCAACAACATAATGTCCATTTCACCCTCCGGCGACCAGGTCCGTCGGGCCCATGACACCAAAAATTGAGGAGAAACCCTCATCCCCAAAAATTTGCAGTATAAGGAGTGTCTGGAATAATAATCAATATCTTCAGCTATCATCTCAGGTGGAATTACCAGCGTAGGTCTCTCTTTACACCGCTCAAGGCATCCATTAACTTTAGTAATGCGGGATCCCCCCGACATGCGAACACCGCCATCTATCGAGTCATGAGAAAAAAGGCTATTGTCAATAACTTTTGTTGCATGCACTGGCGACTTTGAGCCAAACGCGGAACAGAAGTCCATGCCAGAAGGGCCCTGCGAGGCCTCCCCCATAGACATTGAGGCAGCAAATACAAACACGATCCAATAAAACCAAACCCCAACCCTTCCACCAAGCACGACCCTTCCACCAACCACAACACTACCCACACCACCCAATCACACAGCTGCAGAAGGAACAACAGCAACCCCTTACCCTCCGATCACCCAAAAAACCATCCCCAGCAGCCAAAACAAGCATGCAAGGGCAATCCACCACCGAGGCCCCAAGAACATGCGCCCAGCACAGCACACTAAGGAGGCCACGGGCGGACAGCAAATGCAGCCCCAAAGAAATCCCCCGTAACCCCCAACACCCGGAACCCCCCCCAAAAGCGACGACCCCCCCGCCGCGCAGAACAGAGAAAACCCTCACGAGCTAGGGCCCGAATGCCCTAACTCGGTTCTTGCAGCAGCCATCTAAATTTTTAAAATTAACGAAATATCATCTTCAATCATTACATTTGTTATTACTTTTTTTTTTTTGATTGCTCAGGAGGTATCTCCAACCAAGGCCCAGCGATTCCCACCAAACCTTGCCTCGGGCTTACATTTGTTATTACTATTATGAATAATGAAGACTAAAAATGAGAGATTTCTTACATTCAATAAAACTTTCGCCAAGTCCAAAATGTATACATGTATTACAAAGCATTGTATTAATATTATATTCAATGATGGCATGCTTTACTTAACTCACATAAGATAAATAAAACAAATGAAATAAGTGTACTAATCTTATTCATTCCTATGATCAATAATTTGTAAATATAGGATGCACCAAGAATCCTAACAAAGTTGTGTAAGTTTTTTTCTTAAATGCATATGTGGCACTAATAACTTATAGAATAAATCCATTTTTATCATGACTACTAAGATAAATCTTTATCTATGACTTTGGATGTACTTCAATAAAGGTGTTTATATGATTGCAATATATTATTCTTTCATTCAAATGCACGTGGTCTTCTATCTAATCTGCCTTGGAATGGTCTAATCAATGCATATAAATTAAATTTTAACTACCATATAAATGAATAGTTATATGTTAGTTTTAGAAGTTTCAAATTAATTTATATTTAATGATTGGAAATTTATAAGAACTTTTTTATATAGAGGAATGGTATTAGTTGGGATATTAGTCAAGGTCTTATTTGTGAGGCTCTAATTTTTCAGTTGTTATAATATTTTATTCACATGAGTTACACTTTCTCATGTAATGACTAAAGTCAAGAATTCGAACTTGTAACCACTATGTATGTCTTTCAATGGTTTAACCATTTAGTCTAAGCCCCATGTGCCACAATAATTCATTTATTGATACATAAGTTAAATCAATATATTTGGTTACTTTTAAGAAGTCAAATGTTGTCACTTCTAGTTGAGAAGATGTAGATGAACTAGAATCCATTATATACAATGGTTTTGAGTCTAGTCGATTATTACCCACTATGGGGAAAGCTTGAGTTGATTTAGAGCATCATAGGAAGTCAAAAGAAAGAGGAAATTTGAAAGAAAAGAAAAAATGTATTATATAATTGGTAGCAAAACCAATGGTTGATGTACGAAGTAGTTTCATAATCTCCATGATGGTTTCATAATTTCCCCAATTGAAATTAATTTACTCTATAGTTACATAACTACTAGTCTACATCAAGTGGCGGTTTCACCCATTTTCTTCATACAAGACCTTTGGTTACAAATTATGTCTCTTCATCTCCCAAATATTATGGATGAATATTTCCACCCATAGAAGGGTTAGCTCTAGTTTATACCTTTCTATATATTCATTTTATAATATTATAAACAAATAATAGGGGAAGCAACATAGTTGTAGGTATATATAGGTGGTAGATATTAGTGTTGTTGATGTCATGGGTTCCTATTAGTCCTTGCTAGATGTTGTTCAACACTTGAAAAAGCTAAGAATATAATCTCATGAGGACCTTTTGCTCACTCTTAAATGAGATTTTCCCTATTTATGTGTTTATTTATCTACATGTTGTCTCCAGTCAATTTTTATGTTTGCATATTCTATGATTAATCATCTTTAAGTAATGATATTGCTATCAAGATTCAACCGTGTAGTTTTACAAGTCAAACTCATTGACCCATGTTTCATGAGTAGTGGTTCACAAGAACCCATCTCTCATGATAATGAATGGTGCACTTAACACTCATTGCATCTAGGTGATGCTCATAGAGGTGAAGCATTGGGCCATCTCGGGAGGTCACCCATCCCAATACTACTCTAGCTCAAGCGCGCTTAACCACAGAGTTTTTCCCAAGGTTAAGCCCACTTAGCTTGTAGCCCCATTTCCAAAACCTTCAGCAAGTGTGGTGCCTTATGAACCACTCATTATAGAGCCCCTTTAGCTCATCAATTGATAAGTAGGAGGCATTTTTCATAGCATGTCAAATTATGATATTGCTATCAGGGTTCAACCGTGTAGTTTTATGACTCAAACTCATTGATCCATGTTTCATGAGTAGTGGTTCACAAGAACCCATCTCTCATGATAATGAATGGACACTTAACACTCATTGCATCTAGGTGATGTTCACAGAGGTGAAGTGTTGGGCCATCTCGAGAGGTCACCCATCCCAGTACTACTCCAACTCAAGCGCGCTTAACCACATAGTTTTCCCCAAGGTTAAGCCCACTTAGCTTATAGCCCCATTTGCAAAACCTTCAACAAGTGTTGTTCCTTATGAACAATTCATTATAGAGCCCCTTTAGCTCATCAATTGATAAGTAGGAGGAATTTTCCACACCATGTCAAATTATGATATTGCTATCAGGATTCAATCGTGTAGTTTTACAAGTCAAACTCATTGACCCATGTTTCATGAGTAGTAGTTCACAAGAACCCATCTCTCATGATAATGAATGGTCCACTTAACACTCATTGCATCTAGGTGATTCTCACAGAGGTGAACCACTGGGCCATCCCGGGAGGTCACCCATCCCAGTACTACTCCAGCTCAAACGCTTAACCACAAGGTTTTCCCCAAGGTTAAGCCCACTTAGCTTGCAACACCATTTGCAAAACCTTCAACAAGTGTTGTGTCTTACGAAACATTCATTATAGAGTCCCTTTAGCTCATCAATTAATAAGTAGGAGGCATTTTCCACAACATGTCAAATTATGATATTACTATCAGGATTCAACCTTGTAGTTTTATGATTCAAACTCATTGACCCATGTTTCATGAGTAGTGGTTCACAAGAAAACATCACTCATGATAATGAATGGTCCACTTAACACTCATTGCATCTAGGTGATGCTCACAAAGGTGAAGCATTGGGCCATCCCGAGAGGTCATCCATCCCAGTACTACTCTAGCTCAAGCACGCTTAACCACAAAGTTTTCCCCAAGGTTAAGCCCACTTAGCTTGCAGCCCCATTTGCAAAAACTTCAGCAAGTGTTGTTCCTTATGAACTATTCATTATTGAACCCCTTTAGCTCATCAATCGATAAGTAGGAAGCATTTTCCACAACATGTCAAATTATGATATTGCTACCAAGATTCAACCATATACTTTTACAAGTCAAACTCATTGACCCATGTTTCATGAGTAGTGGTTCACAAGAACCCATCTCTCATGATAATGAATGGTGCACTTAACACTCATTGCATCTAGGTGATGCTCAAAGAGGTGAAGAATTGGGCCATCCCGAGAGGTCGCCCATCCTAGTACTACTCCAACTCAAGCGCGCTTAACCACAGAGTTTTTCACAAGGTTAAGCTCACTTAGCTTGTAGCCCCTTTTGAAAAACCTTCAACAAGTGTTGTGCCTTATGAACCACTCATTATAGAGCCCAATTGATAAGTAGTAGGCATTTTCCACAACATGTCAAATTATGATATTGCTATAAGGATTCAACCATGTAGTTTTACGAGTCAAACTCATTGACCCATGTTTCATGAGTAGCGGTTCACAAGAACCCATCTCTCATGATAATGAATGGTCCACTTAACACTCATTGCATCTAGGTGATACTTACAGAGGGTAGCATTGGGTCATCTCGGGAGGTCACCCATCCCAGTACTATTCCAGCTCAAGCATGCTTAACCACAGAGTTTTCCCCAAGATTAAGCCCACTTAGCTTGCAACCCCATTTGCAAAACCTTCAGCAAGTGTTGTGCCTTATGAACAATTCATTATAGAGCCCCTTTAGCTCATCAACTGATAAGTAGGAGGAATTTTCCATAGCATTTCAAATTATGATATTGCTATCAAGATTCAATTGTGTAGTTTTATGAGTCAAACTCATTGACCCATGTTTCATGAGTAGTAGTTCACAAGAACCCATCTCTCATGATAATGAATGGTCCACTTAACACTCATTTCATCTAGGTGATGCTCACAGAGGTGAAGCACTGGGTCATCTCGGGAGGTCACCCATCCCAGTACTACTCCAGCTCAAGTGCACTTAACAACAAAGTTTTCCTCGAGGTTAAGCCCGCTTAGCTTGCAACCCTATTTGCAAAACCTTCAACAAGTGTTGTGCCTTATGAAACATTCATTATAGATTCCCTTTAGCTCATCAATTGATAAGTAGGAGGCATTTTCCACAACATGTCAAATTATGATATTACTATCAGGATTCAACCTTGTAGTTTTACGAGTCAAACTCATTGACTCATGTTTCATGAGTAGTGGTTCACAAGAACCCATCACTCATAATAAGGAAAGGTCCACTTAACACTCATTGCATCTAGGTGATGCTCAAAAAGGTGAAGCATTGGGCCATCCCAGGGGTCACCCATCCCAGTACTACTCTAGGTCAAGTGCGCTTAACCACAAAGTTTTCCTCAATGTTAAGCCCACTTTGTTTGCAGCCCCATTTGCAAAACCTTCAACAAGTGTTGTTCGTTATGAACCATTCATTATAGAGACCCTTTAGCTCATCAATCGATAAGTAGGAGGCATTTTCCACAACATGTCAAATTATGATATTGCTATCAAGATTCAACCGTGTACTTTTACAAATCAAACTCATTGACCCATGTTTCATGAGTTGTGGTTCACAAGAACCCATCTCTCATGATAATGAATTTTTCACTTAACACTCATTGCATCTAGGTGTTGCTCACAAAGATGAAGCATTGGGCCATCCCAAGAGGTCACCCATCCCAATACTACTCTAGCTCAAGCACACTTAACCATAGAGTTTTCCCCAAGGTTAAGCCCACTTAGCTTGTAGCCCCATTTGCAAAACCTTTAGCAAGTGTTGTTCATTATAGATCCCCTTTAGGTCATCAATTGATAAGTAGGAGAAATTTTTCACATCATTTCAAATTATGATATTGCTATCAAGATTCAACCATGTAGTTTTATGAGTCAAGCTCATTGACCCATGTTTCATGAGTAGTGGTTCATAAGAACCCATCTCTCATGATAATGAATGGTCCACTTGACACTCATTGCATCTAGGAGATGCTCATAGAGGTGAAGAACTGGGCCATCCTGGGAGGTCACCCATCCTAGTACTACTCCAACTCAAGCGTGCATAACCATAGAGTTTTCCCCAAGGTTAAGCCTACTTAGCTTGTAGCCCCATTTACAAAACCTTCAACAAGTGTTGTGCCTTATGAACCATTCATCATAGAGCCCCTTTAGCTCATCAATTGATAAGTAGGAGACATTTTCCACAGCATGTCAAATTATGATATTGCTATCATCAACCGTGTAGTTTTACGAGTCAAACTCATTGACCCATGTTTCATGAGTAGTGGTTCACAAAAACCCATCTCTCATGATAATGAATGGTCCACTTAACACTCATTGCATCTAGGTGATTCTCACAGAGGTGAAGAACTGGGCCATCTTGGGAGGTCACCCATCCCAATACTACTCCAACTCAAGCGTGCATAACCACAGAGTTTTCCCCAAGGTTAAGCCCACTTAGCTTGTAGCCCCATTTGCAAATCCTTCAACAAGTGTTGTGCCTTATGAACCATTCATTATAGAGCACCTTTAGCCCATTAATTGCTAAGCTCATCTTTAAGTAGTTTGATTTTTTTTTTGCATTATTAGTTGAAATAGGCTCATTTTTAGCATTTAAAGATTGCTAATCAAGAATTGGAAGTGTATTTTAGATATGGTTATTTTTGTCACATAAAATTGCACCTTATTAAACATAGGCTTAGCATTCTAATGACACAATACAAATAACCTCAAGGTGTGGGACCTTGCAGTTGAGGTTAGATCTTTGGAGAAGGTCGACTTCCTTTTCTAAACTAGGTGTAGATATTTTGGTCCAACCCAGTCTATGAAATCTTATCACTAATCCTAGTCTTTCATCTCACAAAGGAAAAAGGGAGAGAAAGAATGTTGAAAATTGAAAATATGGTGATGCACCAATGTTATAGATGTTTCTTCTTGCTTGTGATTGCATAGAATATCAACAAAATACTAGATAAATTCACACAACTCTTTGGTATGCCAGTTCCTAGGAAGTTACATGAAGTCTAGGATTTAACATACACTAAGAGGGAAATATTTCTCTACAGTTAGCTTCGGCTATCATAATTAACACAATATCCAATCTTAGGAAACAAAGAAACATTCACTCAAATATGAGGGCAAGGATATTTGCATAGCACATCCAAGGTGAGATGAGGCAAGATGGAAATTTGTATTGATAAAGAGGCATAGGCCAGTATTATAGTTACATAAAATGTAGAATATGTGTGTATCTATAAGAGAAACTAGGGAAGAACTATCATAATGAGCATAAAAGTGCCCTATATTCATCTGCAAGTCATGAGAGAGAAAAGGGATGTGAATAGGTAGGAAACCCTATCCAAAACCCTTGCAAATATGTGGACATATAAATCCAAGCAGAAATTCTGCTAAAATGGCCAGCCTTGACATCCATACCATGCCTCCACATTAATGAATTTGTGAGAAGCAAAATCATAGCTAGGGATGGCCCTCTAACAAAAAGTGGTATAAAAATAATAAATGAAGTATGGGAGCCTCATTTCTCCACTTGGAATTGGTTAAAATCCATTAAAAAACATTTTGTAGCCTCAATAATCAAATATGGTAGTTGGGGGAGTCACTGCAGGTGAAATCTGGGTCCAATTTTGAAAGTTTATTGGGCTTGTCCAAAATTCTACATGAGGTCCAAAATCCTGACATGAACCAAAGTGATAGGAATAGAATGGTGAGAGTGGGAATTCAAAACAGATTTAGACTTTTGGAAAAAAGTACAAATATCCAATAAAGGTCTAAAGTTTTGAGGAAGGAGTCAAGTTCGGGAATCCAAAATAGATCTGGACTTTTGGGCCAAAGGTGCAAAAGTCCTATCAAGTCTAAAAGTCCAACAAGATTGAAG
Organism: Sequoia sempervirens; assembly: GCA_007258455.2. Lineage (NCBI taxonomy): Eukaryota > Viridiplantae > Streptophyta > Pinopsida > Cupressales > Cupressaceae > Sequoia > Sequoia sempervirens. The sequence continues at coordinate 72,008 of VDFB02267053.1, read as the reverse complement.
AAAGAAAGGGGATCAGGATTGGAAATATCGATTAGATTCAAACTTTTGGACCAAAGGTCTAAAAGTATGATTGGGATCCAAATTCCCAAAAGGATGAAAGGGAGGGGAGGTTGGGAGTCAGAGTGGAGGTTGAGAGTTAGAGCAGATTTGGAGTTTTGGACAAAGTTTACAAGTCCCCACGAGACTTGATATCTCAACCAGATGAAGAAGAGATAGAAATAATGGGATCAAGGAATGAACCTGGAAATTTGGAATATGTCCTTGAATGTTCATTCGATACTTGATGTCCTAAAAGGACTACAGGAGGAAAGGGAAATCAGAGAGAACTTGCACATTTAGACTATGTCTAAATGTCTGTTATTGACTTAATGTACCAAAAGGACTAGAAGATGGAAGGAAAAGAGGAAAGGAGGAATTAGAGATTGGAAATGGACTTGGACCTTGGTTCAAGTGTTCATTCGAGACACGAAACCCTAAAAGGACCTAAAAGGGAAACTAGAAAAATCAAGGGTATTGACCATCTTTTAGATAATTTTCTTAATGGGTTTTTGACTACGCATTGGCAAAGGGATAATACAACTATCAGAGGCATTTGAGCATGATACACCATTAATATTTCTCAGATCGATTATAATTGGTGGGAATCACAAGGGGGTGGCACAAAGTGACAATATTTTGGGACTTCTGTGGGACGATTGTCTACTAATCATGGTATCAAGGGGGGCTTTTCAATCCATTCACATATAGCCATAAGGAGAACGTGCAACAACTGGCCTTCCTTGTAAAACACAATAAAACATGTGTAGGCCTACATTTGGAAGAAAAACAAAACACCTAGAGTCATACATTCTCGTAAGGAGAATGTAGAGTGTGTAGCAACACTTCTTAGAAAAGGAAAAACTAAGCAAATATGTACATGAAATCTCAAAACCCCTTAGAAATAAGGTTTGAGATGAATTCCATTAACTAGAATTGGAAGACCCTCACCATCCATCTTGGAGAGATTGAATGCACTAGCCTCCTTATGATTGGTGATGATATATGGACCTCTCCAAATGGAATCAAACTTGGTATGCCTTCCTACTTTGGATCTATTTATATCCCATTTCAACACCAAGTCTCCTTCCTAGAATACTCTATGGACAACTTTCTTGTCAAAAAAAATCTTGACCTATACTTGGTGACTCTAAAGGTTATGTATGGCCTTGCTCCTAGTCTCTTCTAACTCCATTAGCTCAACCAACCTCACCATCATGGCATCATTTTTTTGCTAATTCCATTTGATGTGCTAACTCAAGAGAAGGTAACTCCAGTGATAATGGTGGCCTCGCCTCCCTTTCGTAAACCAACATGAAAGGGGAATTTCCAATAGCTCTCTTGGGAGTGATCCTATTAGCCCAAAGGGTTGTCTTTAGCTTGTTATGCCAAGAGCTCTAATTATGCTCAATAGTTCTTTTGAGGGATTGAGCTTAATAAATACACACAATGTTTGAGGGGTTGAGCTTAATTATTTAAAGCATTGAGTTCTTATTGTGGAGCCTAATTTCAAATCCCAAAGGGACGAGTAATATGGAATTCTAAGTTGTGACTCTTGGTCTTCCATAGTTGGCTTCTAGTATTAAGGTGGTTTCTAGATAAGTGGATTTATAAGTTGTGACTCTTGGCTTTCATAGGTGGTTTCTATTGTAGTTTCACGAAAGAGGCTAGTATTATTCTGATTGTTGTACTCACAAGAGCTTGTATTGGTCTCATTTTGATGCTTGTGTGAGCAAAATATTTATTAAAATGACTAACAATATAAAAAAACAAATGCAAACAACCTCTTCCTTCTTCCCATGTGGCCTTTAAAAAACCTTCTTCTCAACTATCAATTTCACTACATCTCTACTACCTAATATTTGAATGTTGAATGATAGTCATAGGCCAACAACTTGAAATATGCAACACACTCTTCAAAGATTCTTCCTCTATTTTTCCATGCAAAATGCAAGTATACAAACATGACACTCATAACCTTACATTATCCACATGTGACCTATAACAAGGGTGACAAAAGCATGCTCATAGGCCAAAAACTTTAAAACCAAGTAAATCACAAAACAAAACATGTAGATATCAAAATTTGTGCAACCTAAAACCACTAAAACATGCAAATTCAAACCTCCATTAGCACCAATGAAGATGGGAGCCAAAGCAATAACTCTTACTAAATTTAAGGAAGCCTTAGTCTATTGGATAATCTTGTTAGCTTCGTATGTTGTTGTATCACTCTCATTATATTCTCATTATATATAGAACACATGAAAAGAAAATACAAAATCATATTTACATCATATATAAATATATATATTCTAAACAATTATATAATATGTGATTATTAGTATAATTAAAAAATTATGAAAATACACTAATTTTAACACATAATAAACAAATTTAAAAACTAAAGTCATATAATTTTATCAAATCACTAATACATAACTTGATCAAATATATTGGGAAGGCCGGAATATGGAGGACAAGGTTACGAAGGTTGGTGTAGGCATGGGAACAAAAATCAGCAAAAAGAAAGGGAACAAAGAAGAAAAGAAAGAGTGCTAAAATTTCATGGATCTTCATGAAGATTTTCATCAACAAAAACTTGACGCTGCTAAAATTATGAAAACTCTTTAATAGATTTTTTTATTATTTTGTGATCATTATCATTTTACATCTATTTTACTATTGTTTATTTTATTGATATTTTATTGACGCTTTACTATTTATAAAAGATTTTGAAACCCTTAAAATCTATGTTTTACCTCTTCAATAAAATATATTAATTTTGATAATCACAAAGCCATACTTATTACTATTAACTCTCATCAATTAAATAGATTAAAACAACTACAAACTAGGATTGTGAACCAAAAAACATGCTATAGCACCTTATTTCATGGGTCAAGTAGGGTATTGTCCAAGTGACCGACAAAAGCTCAACAACAATCAGAGTTCACGGGCACACGTGACACGGAAAGAGAGCGTACATCCCACCTGACACGTCTGCCTGTGCCAGCGCCATCACCACGCAATTGCTTTGTCAGGCATTAAAATCTGTTTCAACTTCTCAAACAATGCTAAAAAGTTGAAGAGAATAAATAACATGGAGGCACATCACTGTTTTTTTATCTTGGATTCTAAATAACTAACTCAAAATTAATTGCTTGTATTACATGCTTGGGATTAAACATTTGGATGTATTTGTTTTATTCTTTTGAGTAGGACTTGGTCACTAATATAGAGTTTTTTTAATAGTTATAAGCTTTTGGATTCAACTATGTATGTTTTTGTGTCGACGTTTCAGATCACGCTCAGCAATCTATCCGAGGATGGATTGTTGAGCATGATCCGAAATGTCGACACATGGATTGTTGAGCGTGATCTGAAACGTCGACACAAAAACATACACAGTTGAATCCAAAAGCTAGGATGGATTGTTGAGTGTGATCTGAAACGTCGACACAAAAACATACACAGTTGAATCCAAAAGATTGCAACAATTTTAATGGAATGTGGAAAACTCATTCCAACTATTACGATTCAAATAATTTTTCAAACTAAAAATTAGTAATGAAACAATTATATGGATTCATAGTATTAAGATTGTAAATCAACAATAGCAAATTTAGTATTATTCGTGAAGAGTTAATAATACACTAAAAGTCAAAAGTAATAATTAATCGAACATCTTGAAGTCAAAGAGTTTTAGAGAACTCTAAACTCAAACACTTACTTTGCATGTTGAATCATTAAAGTAGGGTTGCTTCTTAATTATTTTTCCTTTTTCTAACAATTGATCTAAGACCAAAAGATAACTTAAAGCTTCTTGATGACTTCAAGCTAGAGTGATATGTAGGGCATGAATCCTCCATATCTATTGTTTCCTTATTTGGCAAAGGCATGGCAGGAGAAGGTAGCTTTGTTCAAGACAAGTTAACATTAGTAAAAAAAATTACCCTTTTAGATAGATCCATCACAAAAAGAGTCATCCCTTCTCAAATCATAAGATCCATTCACTTGGGGTTCCAAAGAAATAAAACTCATATCAGCTTCAAGATCCCTCCAGGTTAAAATTCCTCCACCTCATTACTAGGACTTACCCATGTCTATGTGCAAATAGCTTGTTATCACGGTTCAAAAATATTTGTTTAATTGGCAATACATTGTTCCTCCTCCACTAAAGGAGTCACCTTCTCATTCAAACTCATCTCAACTAGAACATTGATCTCTTTACAAATTAGATAATTAACCTTTTTCATTTTTCCAAGACATCTTATTTTTCATCTTCTTTGGGAAATTTCTTAGAGTGACTTGATCTATGATAGTTATAGCAGAAAAAATGGGTATTCTCAAATTCAATTGATTAATGTCATTTTTCCAAACTTAAAAGAGAATAATTGCAAAAGGAAGATCCATATCTAACCTCACATTCACACAAATCTTATAATATACTAGCCTTTTTCAAGACTTGGTAACAATATCAATACCTAAAAGCTACCCAAAAGAGCTAGCAATACCCTTCAACACTTCATCTTCACAATATTCAAGAGGCAAACAAAGGATTTTTGACCCAAAGAGGTATCACTTTTATGTTTTTTGTATTTAAGTCTCCATTTTTTTAGGTATAAACCAAATATGCCCAAAAACCACAAGCCATCCATAAGGGTTCTACCATAATATTTATGGTTTGAAAATGATACAAGAAAAAAAAAAAACCTTAACCTAACCTAACCTCTTAGATTTTATTTCCTTTTAGTTCAAATCCTAAGAACATCTATATTATGCCTTGACCTTAAAAAAAATTGAACGTGGGAATTTTTAAACCTCATAGAAGATCTTTCAACCATTAAGTATAAGATATTAAGGAGGAAACCTTCATTATCTCTTGATTGTTCTAATAGAAGACAAGGGCTAAAGCCTAATGAGATCTTACCTTTTTCAAACTCAAATATTCTGACAAATTCTCATTAAACAAATTTTCCCAACAACTAATGTCCTCCCTTTGAGTAGAAACCATATCAATCCCTCCATGCTTGATAATCACACTTTTTTACTTCCCAAACTGTCTTTAGAAAATTCTACTAGTGATAAACATGTCCACTTCCTACAAGATATCACCCTACTTTATACCAATGTGACCAGTAAGCATCTTCAAAGATACACCATCCTTAGCACACCAGATTTCACCATATACCCACTTGTGATATGGAAGGGCTAACATGTATCTCCTTACATATTTCTTGAATGGAGAAATGGACCCCACTAACCTATTTAGATCATAGTCCAAGATTTCATGTTCATAGCATGAAAACCCTAGTACTTATAGGCATTGACAATGACAAATCATGTAGAATATTCTAAATCACTTGCTTAACAAGGGGGGGAGAAACCCTCAACGCAACCCTTATTGTAAATTAGATACATTATAAATTCCATCAACCTCACTAATGGAAAGAATTGATGGATTGTTAAAACCCTTCCTATTAGTAAGAGAAGATAGATCAAACTCCTTATCGACAAAAACATGTCAAGACTTCAAGGAATCACAACCTCTTTGATGACCTAATGTAACTAGATATCTACCAATCTTTATTCATCCTCATCTAAAGATTTGTTCTATTCATCCTCCACTTCTTTGCCTACATCATCCTAGCCTTCTTCTTCTTCAACCCCCTTTCTATCCCTACTTGAATTTTTCGACTCAATGTCTTACTTCTTGTGTCCTAGGCATTCAATGGATCATTTTTCTCTACAATGATTTCATTTTATTATTTTTTAGTAGGATTTATTTTTTAAGCTAATCATATTGTGATAATCCTAGTTCATTTATTTAGGGGTCAAACTTATGTAAATTTTACCATGTAAAAAATTAAAAATATGATACTTTTTAAGTTCAAGTTTTTCCAAGTAAATTTAAATCTTGTGAGCACTCTTTTTTGTGTGAATATTGTTTGTGTAGACTTATTAGATTAATGAACTTAATGTGTTTATGGAACTTGTAAAATAATTAAACATGTACACATAGTTAAGTTGTATTTAAGTTGATTTTCAATTAGATATAATTGTAAAGTAGGGGTGATTTATAACATATTATGTGTTTTTCATATTTTTAATAAAAATAAAATAAAAAGTGAAAAAATGTAAACTACTATTGCGCAATAGTAAAAATCATATATATCCATACCCTTTTCTCATATGTTTTGGACCTATGGTGATTGGGTTGTCTTTTACGTGTTAACTAGAGTGTAAGATGGTGTATTTCACATGGAAGTTGTCAATCCTTTTATCCTACCCCAATATCATCATCACTTATTCTAAAAAAATTAACCTTGTTTCATAGATCCCTCATTTATCACCTTTGTTTAGGTATGTGAGTGTGGAATCAATCTCGAGCATTTCCCCATTCATGAATATAAACCCCAATTTTAATTTTTTTAAACCTTGTTACCTTCTTCTATTGAGCTTTATGTGTTAACTAAAACAAAAATGATTTTAAATAGGAATTTTGAGTGGTATATTTAAGGACTAACCTAATTCATTTGAATCATCTAGGAATAATCAATTACAATCTAGAGAGCATAAACAAATAAAAATAATCTAACATAATATTGCATCAACATTGCATTATCATCCTAGGACCATATTGCATGTTTTCTTGTTGTCCTTGATTTTGGTTCATCACTATTGAATTGATCCACATAGGGATTTGACTAAGGAGAACATGACCCTCATAATTTAATATATTCCCTCAAGGTGTTTGTAAACACCATTAATTCCTCTATTAAGATTTAGACATCATAAGATTGAGGGTAGCAAGTTTTAGTCATCAAATTTTAGTCAATTTAGATCCATAGCTACATGTCTAGTTCTATGCATAGGTTTAAATCTACAAATTCATGATAGTGAACTAGAGAGTTTCATAGTCAAATCTTATATCAATGATATTTATTTGACACCTACTCTTATTTTTTATTACCATGGTGAATTGATTTTTGATGCTCATCATAATGATATATTTATTAAATTCAAAGCTAAGTATCATTGTATTAATTTATTTAATTTTTGCATTTAATTATAGTATTAATATCATTCTTAACTCAAAAATCCTACGGTTAATTATTGTTTAATTATTTTCTTTAGGTAAATTATAGTGAGAAATCAATTTTTTTTATGTTATATTATTTGGTGAACCTAACATTCTTATACAACCTAGGGTTTAACCTTAGAGTTTATCCTTCTTTCCAACTAGGGTTTTCAGATCTAACTTTTTTTGTTGCATTCCTTTTATGCCATTTTTATTAAGGTCCCATATCTACCCTTATTCATGTTTCATTATTATATCTTGACTAGGGTTTAGGATTTCATTGTGGCATATCTATTTGATCCCATCCATTTACCATTAGAGTGTTTGTTCTTGTTGTATCATTTATCATGGCTTCTCATAGGTCATTACATTTTATTTACCTACATGTATGCCTTATTAATTATAATATGTTCTTATCTTTTGTGGCGAATAATCCTTCTGCCCTTGATGCTCTCACTAGTATTGCTTGTGTTGCCTTACCACTAGGAGTAACTCTATGGCCATTCCATACCCTTGGTTTTATGTGAGATCGCATGCTTATCCCATACATATTTCTTGATATAGATTACTTGATTGATACACAATAATAATCTATTGATTTTATTACATGCCTATTGTACCTTACTCAATGTTATATATTGATATTTATTGCATGATTATTATGCCTTATATGATTTATCTTTGATAGTAATTAGATACTTATGTTTAACATGATGTTATTTATGTCACCTTTGATTCTTTGCATTCTTTGTATGCAACCAATTAGAGAGGGCACACATTATCATTGACATTTGTTCATGGTTATATGTAGATTTCCTATTCATCGTACTAGTTTAGGTCCATGTGTGTAAAATTGATGTAGATTATTTTTGCACCTACGGATCTAAACCCTAAATTTCAAAATTTAAACTTTGTTATCTTTTTCTATTGATCATTGTGAGCTGACTAAAGTATGATTTATTTTAAAATATAGGCTTGGTATATTTATGGACTAACCATAATTCATTTGAATAATCTAGGAATTAAAAAAACACAATCTACAAAGCATCAAAGAATAAAGAGAACCTAATAAAATATAGTTACATCAACATTGCTTCATTATCCTAGGAACATATTGCAGAATTGCTTAATGTCCTTGATCTTAATTAATTGTTATTGAATTGATCCACCTAAGGATTTAATTAATGAGAACTTGACCCTCGTAATTCAATAGGTTCTCCAAAAGTATTTATATGCACTACCAATTCTATACTAGAATTCAAACAAATCAAAAATCAAAACTAAAAAATATCAAATATCATTAGTTTTGAATAATAACCCACTAAAATTATATTAAAATAATTTAAAATACACATAAATCAAATCCCTTGGCCCCTTTGCCTTCATATACACCTATTGGTGGAGAACTTGTACTCTTGAAAGAGAGGTCACATGTTCAAACCCTATAGGTATTAGGGTTTGTATTTCTTGTATTAGAAGCACAATTAGATGCCTCCTTCATGCCGAGAATATGGAGTAGTCTTAGAAGAGAGGACCTAGTACCTAAGCATGTTCCAATAGTTGTTATAGCATTTGTTGATTTAATGTCCAATATTTTCAACAATATTGGACCAATAGTTGTGACTTTAAAGTTGTTAGTCTTTTTGATGACTACCCATAATGGAATGAAATGTTTTCCTTAGATCTAAAAAGAAACAAATCATGTGATGCCACATCAGTGCACCAGCAAAATATGAATTAGTGCACAACTATAAGTCTCACTATTTTTGGGTCTTTTTGGACACCTCAACAAAAAACATGTTGATGTGGCATCATATTTGATGATGTGGCCCTAAAACCTTAGTTACAAGCAAGGAACTTGTCAAGTAAGTTGTTGCAGAAAATTGTGAGTGATTTGGAATTCTACGCACGATTTTGAAAAGCGCGAAGTTAGGGTGCTCAACTATCAGCTCCTCTCCCCTATATACTTTAAATCATCTGTAGACCTAATAGTAGATTCCCTGATATCGTGAACTATAAAAAGCTTTCATTTCCGTTACCATTGTATCTCTTCAACTTTATATCTAATTTACTCAGTCTTTATACTAAAATTGAGAATTAATAGAATTTATGTTAAATCAAATCCTGACCTAGAATAAAACAAAATAGAAGACTTTTAATATCCTCATGACCAAAAAAAACACCCAAACTTACTTGGATTGTTGAAAGTACCTTCCAGTTGGATGTCTCCATAAAATAAGTTCCTTCCACTTGGATGTCTCCATAAAATACCTCGTTCAGCCAAACTCAGGGGAATGCGGGGCGACAGTGACGTGGAAGAAGGAAACAGTACGTCTGCGGGGGCGCCGTAAACTTTTTGTCGGCCGAATTTAATGCTGACGTGGTCGGCGAGTGGTCAGTATTGTCCTTTTAAAAGATTCCTTTCCCTGTCTCCTTCCTGTCTTTCAACTTAAACTAAGTAGGTACTGCCTGCCCCGCCTGCCCCGCCACCTTTTTTTCCTTTTTTAATCCTTTTTAGCTGTCTTTTGGCTTGGTTGTCAAAGGCTCATGACTATCTTTGTAACAAGTCTATTCTTGTCTCCTTGTGAATACAACATGTAGAATTGGATGTGCCCTTCTCATTTGGATGTGCCCTTCTCATTTGGATCTGTTAGGAAGAGTTTAAACAACCTTTTTATTCATAGTGGGAATGGGTTTCATATATAAAATGGTTGGTATATTGACTACAACATATTGTTTTCGGACAACGAATATATTATACAAACAATTAAAATTATGTGTTTTGTAATTTATGTTGGTTAGAGTATGTTATAATTGTATTCAGTAGTTTATTTACTATAGTATTTAGATACTACAAGAGAAATATTTCTTCTTATAACTATTGTAAATGGAAGATATTTTTTTCTTAAAGGTAATCTATGCTAAATTAATAAGAAGCATGTAAATAAACATGCATTAATCTAGATCTAATAAGTGACACTTGTGGGCTGATATATTGTGAATAAAATGTTAAGGCAAATGAATTAAATATGAAAAAAAATGTACTTGGCTTGTTGGTTGAAGAATGCATGTTTATGATGAAGATTTTGCAATATAGTTAACATATATTCGAGAAATGTGATCTCTCTATTAGTGAAATGTCTTGGATCTTGTGTTGAATTTATGCTTTATTTGGGATCAAGTGCACAAGTTTGGGTCTAGTTTTTAATCATGGACTCATTTTGAGTCTAGATCTAACCTTGTGCAATTTGTACCTCCAATCTACTACTTCGCTAGTTTGCTACTACTGATTTTTTTGGTATCTAAAGATTGGTAATATTTATAGTACACATTTTCCTCAGTCAACCCTAAAAAATTTAGCCACAAGATTAAAGACAACATGTAAGCACCCTAAAATGATGTATGTCAATTCATAACTTTTTTAGTACAAGGAATCCAAACATTTCAAGTTATTTGTAATACCCCAAGATTTTAACCAAGACATTAATGGTCAACCCTAGAAAATTTAGCCACAAGATTAAAGACATGTAAGCACCCTAAAATGATGTATGCCAATTCATTACTTTTTTAATGTAGGGAATCCAAACGTTTCGAGTTATTTATAATGCCCCAAGCTTTTAACCAATACACTAATGCTTAACATATATATGATCAATTTTCTATGATAAAATTGTAACACAAACATGTCAAAATACACACTCATGCAGTAGAGTTACCATGACATGGCATAATGAGACTCTTAGTTTGCACCATCAATGTATAATGCATGCCTACATTTAAAAAGTCTTATCTTTTGTCACATAATTACACTGGGACATTGACCATATAAGAGTGTAGAGTTTAAGGGCACACAATCTACTAAGAGGGGGGGTGAATCAGTAGATCAAATCTATTTAAAGCTCTTAACTCAAATGCGCATATCAGAGGCAATACTTAAATCAAAGCAAAAAGTTAATAATCAGGAGACAACATAAGTACACACATCTACACAAGAGAACACCAGGTATACGTGGAAACCCACGATGAAAAAAACCACGAGAAGAAAAGTTGCTTGGATCTACTATCCAAATCTAGTCTCACAATACATAAATGTACAAGTAAATTTTACACATGTTTGAAATAGGCACCAACCTACCAGAGACAACAATCCCCTATTGTGTTTGTAGGAACCATCCTACTAGAGACACCAATCCCTAACTAAAACAATACAATAGGTAGAACACTAGTCCTATCCGAATACAATGATAAAGCTTGCAGATCTTCAAGGTAACTCAACTCGTGCCAAGTTACAGATAATGCTATTCCTCACTTAATATGATCTTTGGATGCAGGCACACACACTGGAATGCAACTCTTCTTCACCTTTTCTTTAATTTGCAATGACTAATTATTCTTCACATAGATGTAATTATAATTCATGTGGTCATCCTCTAATACATGTTGGTACATTTGAACATTTGAAATATATACATGAAATTACATTAACACTCTTCCATGTTGGATAGGGATCCACAAATAGCCAAGATGACATAAGATGTACCTAAATTCAAATTACATGAAACATGTAACACAATGGTCCAAAATTAAATTTTCTTGCCACCAAAATAACTTGATGGTGTGTGCTACCACAAAGACCTTAAGTAGGTCCTATCTTAACACCACACACAAGATTTGAATTCTGCACACAACTAGTCATTATCGCACACGCCTTAAACTTCAACTAGCTAATAGATAGACACAAAGAACCTTTTGTTCAATATTTTTGCATGTTGAACATATCCTCCAGAAACTTAGGAATCTGATGATACTAGTGTAGACATACTCTCCTTCCAAACCACAAAGAAAAAATGCATTTATGAAATAAATGCGGACCATAATCATATTGCCAAAGAAATCTCTCTTCTCAAAAGATATCATTGAACTGAAACATACTGATACAAACTTTTGGACCACCACAGACATAGAGAATAGATGCAAGCATATAGTAACAATTGATAATATATTTCTTGATTTTACTTCATGAAAGTAAAATTACTAACATTGAACAAACTAAACATTTGATATGCAACACTTTAAGTCAAAGGGAATATAACAACAATTCATGTACGCTTACAAACTCTTTCATCCTTCACAAACTTCTAATTGCAAACTTTGACATCAATGACAACCTATGTTCAATAATCTCCCCCTTTGTCATTGATGGAAAACAACAAAATGTTGGACCACTAAACATAAATGGCGGACCATCAAACTACGTAGCTACACATAGACATAAATCTCCTCCTCTGAATGATTTTTTTTGTTGTAGAATTCTAAGATCATTATTCTTTCTAAGCAATTCAACATTATGAGCTCAACGTCTCCTCAATACAATATTTTGAGCAATTCGGCATTTTGAGTTCACTTTATCCCCTTTTGATATCAATGGCAACGGGTCAACAATTCTCCCCATGCAAGGAGGCACCACTTTTTCCACACTAATGCTAATACATACATCCACATCCTTCTCCTCCTACCATATAGAAACCTGTTTCTCGAATAGACTCCCCCTGAGTCCATGCTTCAATACCTCTAAAAATACTCCACAAGACCACCAAGCCTTCTTGCGATAGGGAGACCAAGCTCCCCCTCAACCTATGCTTCCTCTTGATTCAAGAGGAGGGAGCAGCAACCCCCAAATTCTGCCAAATAAACTCAAATGTCTCTTTAGGTAGTGGCTTTGTGTATATATCTGCAACTTGCTCCTTTGTATCAACATATTTCAATCTTACTTTATTCTTTGCAACCTTCTCCCTTAAGAAATGATACTTGATTGCAATGTGTTTTGTTCTTGAGTGCATCACCGGATTTTTTGAAATATTTATTGCATCGGGTTATCCCAAGGAATAGTGATAGGGTCTTTAAACTCAATCTACATTTCCTTCAAATTTTGTTTCATCCAAAGCACCTAAGTGCAACATGATGCTGCAACAATGTATTATGATTTTGTTGTAGATAGAGAAACTAATTCCTATTTTTTACTCAACAAGGAAACAAAACTATCACCAAGGAAAAATACACCACCACTTGTGCTCTTACAGTCATCAACACATCCTACCCAATTTGAATCTGTGTATGCAATCATAGTGCAATTTTCACTCTTTGGATACCACAATTCAAAATATTCAATAGCCTTCAAATACTTGAATATCCTCTTTACTACTTTAACATGAGTCTCTTTAGGTGCTACCTGAAATATGGTAACCATTCCAGCTACCTTCATAATATCCAGTCTAGATGCTATCACATACAACAAACTTCCAATCATGGACCTATACAAATTATGATTTGTTGGAGCAGATTCATCATCTTTACTCAACTTGAATCTGGTAACCATTGATGATGCAACCAGTTTGCAATCTTCCATATTAAACTTGCTTAACGTCTCTTTGATATACTTGTGTCATGAAATGAAAATTCCTTTGTCTGATTGTACAATATACAACCCAAGAAAGAAAGATAGTTCTCCTAACATAGACATCTCAAACTCTTTTTGCATTTCCTTCTGAAATTCCTCCCACATGTCATCATTTCTACCACCAAAAATGATGTCCTCCACATAGACCACAACTATCAACAGTTGTTCTCCTTCTTTTTTATGTATAGATTACTATATGCACTTTCTCTTTAGAATCCTTGCTACTGCACGTATCCATCCAATCTTTAATACCAAGCTCTGGGAGCTTGCTTGAGTCCATACAAAGCCTTCTTCAGTCTACAAACATAATCAGGATTATTAGAACATTTAAATCCTTCCAATTGTTTAATATAAACCTCTTCTTCAAGTTGTCCATTCAAGAATACTAACTTCATATCCATCTAGTATACATTGAAATTCTTGAATGTTGAAATGGCTAAAAACATTTTGATTGCCTTCAGTCTTACTATCAGAGCAAATATCTCTTCAAAGTCTATGCCTTCAACTTGAGCATACCTTTTACACACAAGTCTTGCCTTGTTTTGGATCACTCCACCTTCTTCATTTATCCTGTTTTTGAATACCCACTTGGTTCCAATCACATTCTTTCCTTTAGGTCTTGGAACAAGTTCCCAAGTTTCATTCTTCATGATATGATTCAATTCTTCCTCCATAGCTTTTATCCAACCTTTCTCTTTGCTTGCTTCTTTGTATGATTTAGGCTCTATCTTTGATAGTAATGCAAAGTGTGCTTGCTCACTTTCTCTCTCAAGTTTCTTCCAGGTATAAACCCCACTATCTTTGTCACCTATGATCTTATCTATAGAGTGATTTTTATTAACATAGTTTGTTGGAGTCTTTAGAACTTCTTTTGAATCTTCAGTGTTGTTGTGAATTGGTTCTTCATCATCTTCTCCTTCTAGAATACTAGTAGACTGAATAGTCTCATCAACTTTGATATTTTCACTTTCAACTATCCTCCTCAATATTCTTACAGAATAACCAAGGAAAATACCTTCATCTGATAGGGAATCAAACTTACCTAGATTTTCTTCATCTCTCCTAATGTAGCATTTGTTTCCAAATATTTTGAGGTGTCTTATTGATGTCGGTCTTCCTCTCCATATCTCATATGGTGTCTTCTCAGTTTTGCACCTAGTATAGACTCTTTTCAAAATATATACAACAATTTGTGTAGCTTCTCTCCAGTACATATCTAGTAGATTTTCTTGGCATAGAATAGTTCTTTCCATCTCTTGTACAATCTAGTTATTTCTTTTTGCAACTCCATTTTGTTGCGAAGTTCTAGGAGCTAAAAAATGCTTTTGTATCCCATGCTCCACAAAATCTTTCATACTTCTCAATAGTGAATTATCCACCTTTGTTATATCTCAAAACCTTGATTGTCCTTCTAGTTTCATTTTCTACTAGTTCCTTGAATGCCTTAAACTTCTCAAATGCTTCTGAATTTTCTTTCAAAAATTTTATCCAAGCCATCCTAGTGTAATCATCAATGAGCATCATGAAATACCTATCTCCTTGAGGAATTTTAGTCCTCATGGGTCAACACGGATCTGTACGAACCAAATCTAATGGTTTTGATGTGGAATACTCCTTAGCAGGATATTTGCTTCTTGTCTGCTTCCCTTCGTGACATGGCTTGCAGCTGATTGATTGAGGCTTCTTAATATTTGACATATCTCAGACCAACCCTCTTGAACTAATCTTTATAATATCATCAAAATTCATATGTCATAGCCTTCTGTGCCAAATCCAACTTTCATCTTTCTGCATAGTGAGAAAACTCTGTCCATTCAACTCAATTGAGATGATAAATGTCACTGTTTGTCCTACTTCCTTTTGTAATTAGTTCACTAGTACTTGATTCCCTAATTTCACAACCTTCATCACTAAAAGATAGCTTGTAGCCTTTGTCACACATTTTATCGAAACTCAACAAATTATGCTTTGAACCCTTCAACATACAAAACATCGCGTGTCTTTGTTCTACCACCATCAAGACTTAAAGTACCCTTACCAGAGATTTTAGCAATTGAATTTTTCCAAGTGTCATTGAACCACCTTCAAATTTCTTGAAATTCATGAACTTTCTCTTATCTCCAGTCATATGGCTAGAGCAACCACTGTTTATGATCAACATATTCTTCTCCTTCTGAGCATGTGTAGTGCAGTTGGGCTATCATTGACTTTTCATACTTCTCTTTAGGAACCTTCTTCCAAACCTTTTCTAATTCATGAATCTTGCTCTCTACAAATTTTCTTCCACTTTCTAGTAGTGGAGGACTCATAAAATTGCTTTTACAATTTCTTGCAATGTGTCCAAAGTTGCATTTGAAACAAATGACATTAAAGTTGTACAGAGTTGTAAATGCATTATTGCTAAAAAAAATATTTCTCATTACTAAAAAATGCCTCTGGATCCCATGCTCTTCATAAAATCTTTCATACTTATCAGTAGTGAATTCTTCACCTCTGTTAGATCTCAAAACCTTGATTTTCCTTCTAGTTTCATTTTCTACTAGTGCCTTGAATGCATTAAACTTCTCAAATGCTTTTGAATTTTCTTTCAAAAAATTTATCCAAGTCATCCTAGTGTAATCATGAATGAGCATCATGAAATTCCTATCTCCTTATGGAATTTTGGTCCTCATGGGTCAACACAGATCTGTATGAACCAAATCTAATGGTTTTGATGTGGAATACTCCTTAGCATTATATTTGCTTCTTATCTGCTTCCCTCCATGACATGGCTTGCAATTGATTGATTGAGGCTTCTTAATATTTGGCATATCTCAAACCAAACCTCTTGAACTAATATTTATAATATCATCAAAATTCATATGTACTAGCCTTCTATGCCAAATCCAACTTTCATGCATTATTGCTAAAAAAAATATTTCTCATTACTGAAAAATGCCTTTGGATCCCATGCTCTTCAAAAAATCTTTCATACTTCTCAATAGTGAATTCTTCACCTCCATTAGATCTCAAAACCTTGATTGTCCTTCTAGTTTCATTTTCTACTAGTGCCTTGAATGCCTTAAATTTCTCAAATGCTTCTAAATTTTCTTTCAAAAATTTTATCCAAGTCATCCTAGTGTAGCCATCAATGAGCTTCATGAAATACTTGTCTCCTTGTGGAATTTTAGTCCTCATGGGTCAACACAGATCTGTATGAGCCAAATCTAATGGTTTTGATGTGGAATACTCCTTAGCAGGATATTTGCTTCTTGTCTACTTCCCTCCTGACATGGCTTGCAACTAATTGATTGAGGCTTCTTAATATTTGTCATATCTCAAATGAACCCTCTTGAGCTAATCTTTATAATATCATCAAAATCCATGTCGTAGCCTTCTATGCCAAATCCAACTTTCATCTTTCCACATAGTGAGAAAACTCTATCCATTCAACTCACTGAGATGATAAATATCACTATTTGTCCTACTTCCTTTTGCAGTTAGTTCACCAGTACTTAATTCCCTCATTTCACAACCTTCATCACTAAAAGATAGATTGTAGCCTTTGTCACACATGTTACTGAAACTTAACAAATTATGCTTTAAACCTTCAACATACACAACATCACATGTCTTTGTTCTACCACCATCAATACTTAAAGTACCCTTACCATAGATTTTAGCAGTTGAATTGCTTCCAAGTGTCACTAAACCACCTTCAAATTTCTTGAAATTCATGAATTTTTTCTTGTCTCTAGTCATATGGCTAGAGCAACCACTATCTATGATCCACATATTCTTCTCCTTTTGAGCATGTAGTGCATTTTGGGCTATCATTTACTTTTCAGACTTCTCTTTAGGAACCTTCTTCCAAACCTTTTCTGATTCATGACTCTTGCTCTATGTAGCTTTTCTTCCACTTACTAGTAGTCGAGGACTCATAAAATTGCTTTTGCAGTTCCTTGCAATGTGTCCAAAGTTGTTTCATTTGAAACAAATGACATTAAATTTATATAGAGGTGTAAATGCATTATTGCTAAAAAAATTATTTCTCATTATCAGAGCTTTCCTACAATCCACAACCTTATGCCCAAAATTATTGCTATCGAAACAATAACCAGAGAAAGGAAAATTTAACCTAGTATTCTATCCATGTCTTCCAAATCTTCTTCTCTTGTTTTGTACTTGAATGAAGCCATCATTATGTGTCATACTTTCATCACTTTGCATGGTTCTTTCAAAATTCAAACTTTTGGAGCTTGTCACTTTTGGACTTACCTTAGTAGTCTTCATGGTATGTTTTGTCACCTTCTTCTTATAATCAAAACCTATTTCGATTTTGACATACAGAGCTCTATGACTTCCCAAAATCTGATATAGGGTTTTAGTGCTTTTACCAGAATTCATTTGTAGTTGTTGGTTTGCTTTCTCAAGCTCTTTTCTTACTACCTCAATTTTTGCTTCCATCTTTTCACAATCTTTATCTCTTGATAGCAACTTTTTTGTCAGAACCTCTTCAACTCTTTTTGCTTCTTTAGTCTAGGTCTTCAATTCAACAATTAGTCTAGGTATTCAATTCAACAATCATCTTTTCTACATTCTTCAATTCCTTAGATACCTTTTCTTTAGCTCTCACTTCTTCAAAAAATTTGTTCTTCAATTTTTTGATTTCCTTTCTAGCACACATCAATTCTTCCATAAGATCTACCTCTTCTAAATTGTTTTTGGAACCCATTTCTGCATCTCCTTCAACAGTCTCAAAAGGCCCATGAAAAAAACCTTTTCTTTTTCTTCTCTGGATGCATCTTCATCTTCTTCCTTAGTGGAGTAGTCTTCTTCCTTGTTAGTGTAGAAACTCTTATGTTTCCTCTAACCTCTACACTTTCTCTGAAACGATTTATAATTATTATTTTGCTTAGCATTGTTAGTATTCTTATGGGCACACTATCATAAAATGTCCTACTTCTCCATAATTGAAACATTTGAAAGGTAATTTTCCTTTGCACTTATCGAAGGCTCTTTGTAGATTCTTGACAAAATTTTCCTCTTTTGAAAATCATCCAAAATCAAAATCTTGATCAACTTGCTTCATAGTTTCTCTGAAAGCAACCTCTTTCCTTATAGAATCTTCACTTTCAAATCTCATCTCAAATGCAGTTAAAGTTCCATGCACTTCAATCAATTTTAAAGTATTCAAGTCTTTAGCTTCTTCAATAGTAGATATTTTAGGATCAAACCTTAATCCTTTTGGAAAGATTACCATATAAAGACGCTAAAGGAGTATGGTACCAAGAGCCTCCGCCTTTAAGTCAAACATCTATTCCACCAACTAAGAAATACAAATTCCATGGTCCTCTTAACAAATTACCATTCCTCCATCCTATAACCAAGACTGAACGGGCCTTAGATGCACTTCTCAAACAAGGATATATTGCATTTTTCCCCATCCGAGATAGAGAAGATAAGAAAGGAAAAAGTACAAATATGTCTTATTGTGCATATCATAGAACACTTGGACATCTTACTGATGAATGTTGTGCTTTAAAGAAATTGAGAGAATTTGTTCCTTATGGGGATCAAATTGAGAGTATGATAAATTAACATTCATTTTATTTTCTCCTTTCCATTTGGTAGAGATAAGACAACTGAGAGGTGGGGGTTTGAATCAATTGTACATTAAAATATTCATTCCCTCATTAACATTCAAACCCTTAAAAAACTTTAAACCCTCATTAAGCATTAATGTAATGTGAAACAACAATATAAACACATTCAAACACCAAATTTACGTGGAAAACCCAAGAAGGGAAAAACCACAATGAGGATTAGCTCACATATATATGAATAACAACACCAAATACAATTAGGCTCACTGCCAAGGCCACATTGGCCATAAAAAGTAGAAAGGCTCACTACCAGGTGGCTCACTACCAAGAAGAAATAAGAGGAGAAAATATTATAGAGATATTCACTATCTTAGAGTAACAAGAAAGTCCACCATTGCAACTTTATGACATCTGCAACCTTTGGCTCATGGCCTCTAACAACTTCAAGCACACTAAAAATGTAGACACCTTATGCTGCATCTGGAGTCATAGGAAATAAAAATCACAATCAGATCACCACTTGATCACATTCACATCATTCACACACCTTAAAACATATTTAACAACTCACCTTGCATTTATACCATTTTTGACCTAAACAATCTCAATTAGGTTGGCCTTAATGAAATGTATGCACCTCAAACGTGCATCACCAAGATAGGTTAGAACCAAACACTTCCTTGGTGGAAAGAAGTGAAGGAAGATCATGTCAATGGTTAACTAGGACCCAAATCTACATCACCATGCTATTCAACACATCCACAATCCATGAGGTTCCTCCGCAAATAACACTAGCATGCTATGTCGGCCAAACCTGAAATAACACTACAAGTGATCACATACACACTTCTCCAGGTCTGAAAACAACATGTGAACCACACAAAAACACTTCACAACATCCACACAACATCCCAAAATATTCTAGCATCATCATAATATTTTGCAACATTATTGTAACCACCTAAAATAAAGAATACTCTCATCATATGCATCAGGATGCACTACCACTAGACTCCAACTTAAGAACTAAACTTGCTAAGCAACTCAACACCAAAAAATACAAGGGAAGATAAATACAAACAATATAAGCATGTTCCCAAATCTGCAAGGCAAGAAAACTCATTGTAGAGAAATGTGGAGCAATCTCATTTCTCCTAGACAACCTTCTACACAAATAGGAAAACTGTCAAACACAACATTTACTACAAAATGATCCAAAAATTGAAACTCTGGATGTATAACCTTTGAACACCTTTGATCATCACATACAAACTACAAAAGAATATATTCAACCATGAAGAAATGTGGAGCACAATGTTGAACACACCTTTGTCACACTGCACACACTTTTATTCATTTTTTTTCATAAGCACTTGGAAACCAAGTGAACTTACTACAACTGCAACACTTATTCATCACAACCATACAATAAATTAATGACAACACTAATGACATCACCACAACACCTTCTTATCAAATCACAACACATCCATACTAGCATCAATAATGACAATACTAATGGCAGTTCCATCAACAACTCCAACACTAGAAATCTCCAACAATTTCCATACTATTGACATCAATGAAAACACTAACAACATACTTGCAACAATCTCCCCCTTTGTCATTGATGGAAACACCAACTCTAAAAACTATCAACAATAAAAGCAACTCTGAATTAAGCAACAATCCCCCTTACTAGGGTACACTTCATTCTCTCCCTTTACCTCTATTCTTTAGACACCATTCTCTCACTACCTCTCCCCCTATCTGAGGAGTTCTTCAACCATTACTCCCCCCTTTGACATCAATTCCTTATTTTTTATACTTCACCCTCTCCCCCTTTGACATCAATGTCAAAGAAAAACAAACTCACCTTTGACACATCACCTGCATAGAATTTTTATTTTCCGCTCTCCCCATTTGACATTTGCATACATCACTTTGACACCACTTGCAACACTAGCAAGCAACTGCTCTTTCTCCACTACTCTTCACTATTTTGCATTACTCATTCTTCACTTCTCCTCTACTATTTGCTCTTTTTTGCACACTCCCCTTTAGGGACATAAGATATGTTCCACCTGACTGCATCAAACACTACTACCTACTAACCCTAAGAGGTAGCCTTCAATATTATTCTAGGACCAAGAATATATCTTAAAGTGCTTCCTAGATAAATGCACCAACTTATGTATCTATTTTAAATAAGGAGGGGAATAACTCCTAACTTCTGATAGAGATACTCAAATATATCTTTAGGAAGAGCCTTGGTGAAAATATCTGCAACTTGATCCTTTGTAGGTACATACTCCAACTTCACTTCATTCTCTGCAACTTTCGCTCTTAGAAAGTGATACCAGATAGAGATGTGTTTTTTTCTTGAATGCATTACTAGGTTCTTTAAAATATTGATAACACTTGTATTATCACACAAGCTAGAAATGGGTTCATCATATGATACTTTGATATCCTTCAATTTTTTCTTCATCCATAACACCTGTGTACAACATGATGTTGTTGCAATATACTCTGCTTCTATAGTAGATAATGACACTAAATCCTGCTTCTTACTCAACCAAGAAACCAATCTTCTTCTAAGAAAGAAAGCGCCTTCACTTGTACTTCTTTTGTCATTTGTACATCCTACCCAATCTACATCTGTATATGCACTCAAGGAGAAATTAGTATCTCTAGGATATAATAAACCAAAATTTGGAGTGCCCTTCAAGTATCTAAATATTATTTTAATTGCTACAACATGTGATTATCTGGGATCTTCTTGAAATATTTCCACAAGAAAAATTGCATGCATGATATCCAATCTAGAAGCAATTAGGTATAACAGTCCACCAATCATTGATCTATACTTGCTCTGATCAGCCTTAGAAGATTCATCATTCTTGCTCAACTTATAACCAGTAACAATAGGGGTACACACTAGTTTAGAATCCTCCATTCCAAATTTCTTAAACATTTCCTTGACATACTTTGACTGAGAAATGAAAATACCTTTTTTTGATTAACTGATTTGTAATCCAAGGAAGAAATTCATCTCCCCACATATTGACATCTCAAATTCTTTTTGTATCTTCTCTGCAAACTTCTTGCACATACCTTCATTTCCTCCAAAGATAATTTTATCCACATATACTACCATGATCAAGATTTGTTCTCCCTCAACCTTGAAGTAAAGGTTTCTATCTACAACACCTCTTCTAAATCCTTGTTGTAACAAGTATTTATCTAACCATGCATACCAGGATCTAGGAGCTTGTTTGAGTCCATACAATGCCTTCTTCAACCTGTATTCCATATTAGAATCATTTGATAATTGAAAACCTTTCGGTTGTTCAATGTACACTTCTTCTAGCTCACCATTCAAGAATGCATACTTCACATCCATCTGATAAACCTTGAATTATTCATATGATGCAAAATCTAAAAATATTCTAATCTTCCACTCTTTCCACTGGAGTAAAAGTCTCTTCAAAATCTATTCCTTCCACTTGTGAGTAGCCCTTACACACAAGTCTAGCCCTATTTCTGATAACTTTTCCATCCTCATTCAACTTGTTCCTGAAAACCTATTTAGTTCCTATATCGGTCATGCCCTCATGTAAATCCATGAATTCAATGAATGCTTCATCGTTTTGAAATATTTCAATATGGTTGGATCCATTTTGGTCCCAACCAATGAGTCCAAGGTGGCAAAGTGGGAGGTCAATGATAAGGATGGTAGTGGCAAAAATGGAGGAGACACCTAAATCATCACAAGACATTTTGATGATTTCTTCTATGATATCTTCCACAAGAACTAATTCATTCCAACATTATTATAAATTATCAGTGATGTAGAGGGCTCACTTGGTTTAGATCCATATCCAAGTCCTTGATGCTTCTTGTTAGCATGTGGTTTGAGGGGTTGGAGCATGCCTTGTTCATGAATATATGATCCTTTTCCTTGATAATTAACGTTTTGATCCATTTGATGAGGAATAGAATAGGCTTCCTGGAAATACTCCAAGAGAGTATTGGTATTCTCAAATTCTTCTTGGTATACCCATTGATTGATATCTTCTTCAATTTATTCTTGCTCCAAGGTTCCTGGAGATTAAAAAATTGTAGACCCAAAAATCTTGGTAACTGGTGGTTGTTGGGCCTTTTGAGGGGATGGTTTCCCAAAAGCATGTGGAATAAGGGGAATGGAGCCTAAATTGAGAGAATTAGTCATTTCATATTCTCCACATCTCTTATCATTGATCTTGAATTTATAAAATGTAGATTTGCA
Source organism: Sequoia sempervirens (assembly GCA_007258455.2). NCBI lineage: Eukaryota > Viridiplantae > Streptophyta > Pinopsida > Cupressales > Cupressaceae > Sequoia > Sequoia sempervirens. The sequence continues at coordinate 48,555 of VDFB02267053.1, read as the reverse complement.
AATAGTGGAGGGATTGGATGAAGAGGACAATTTGTTGGGATTGATGTAAGAAGAAGATGAATTTTGTTGGAAGACACAATTTATATTTTTGTACAATGACAAGAATGGGGGAATTATGCCTCAAGAGTATGATAGTACTCAAAAGGATGAGGATTGACATGAATCATGACTTTGATGCTGTTGTAGGGAAACTTGAGGCATTGATGGTATGTGTATGGAATGCCTTTCATGGCATGAATCCATGGGAAACCAACGAGAAGGTTGTATGGAATATCAAGATAAATGATATGGCATGTTGTATATTGCAATGTTGGACCAACCTGAATGGCCCCTTCAAATATCTCTTTGCATTATCATAAGCGTTGATGGTTATCACTTGATGTTCTAAATCATCTTGAGTATACCCCACTTGCTTTAAAATTTTTAATGTACACAAATTGAGGGAAAAACCATTATCCAACTAGAATCTTTTCACTTTGTGTTTGACAATAAGGACTTCAATTTGTAATATATGACTATGTGATGGATTTGTGTGTGAGAAAATATGTGAATTACAATAATCAATAACACACAAAAAATGCAATGTATTACATTAAGGAAATCTAAATTAACAACACAATTTGATACAACAATTCCTTAAAGACATTCCATCTTCCTCTATTCCTAAGGATCCTGTATTAGTGCTCTCAGATCTTAATTATCCACTAAATTACTAGGATGACACTTAAGAAATGAGTAGCCATTAAACTAGAATGTAGAAACTATGTCTACACCTACATGATCTGATGATTTGGCTAGATGATGAACTAAATGATGTGCTAGATGATAAGTTGGTGTATACATAATGCTAATGGAATGATGCAATGCATAATTAAACTAATGGAGATGCTCTAAAAATGATTCTAAATGCTATAAGTAAACTAAGAAAAATCTAACAAAGAAGTCATGATTCTAATTTACTTGCTAAACTATTCTAAATGCTAAGCTATAATGTAAACTAAGCTCTCAAATGCTAAGATGATTTCTGTAGAGTAATTGTATGCAATGTTCTCCTATGCAAAATTTGTAAATGAGCCTCTATTTATAGATTTCACTAAGGCATCAAGTGAGTTGGCAGCAATGGACGATCAAGATTAAGTCTAGAGAGATCGACGGTGAGAAATTTCATATAATATTATTGTACATCGGGTTATGAATAGTGACTTGTGGCTATCTTAACTCTCTATTAAGTCATATTAACATTAGTATATTATTATTTAGTTGTTTAGGTCGGCCTAAGTCTTATATAGGTGTGTCTAAGTCGGCCTAGGTGATATCCTTGGCATAAATAGGTATATATAGGAGGTTGTGAGTCTTATTTCATCATCAAGTGTGAAGTGTGTTCTCATTAGAGATATTTGGAGGTTTTCCCCCTCGAAGTGGCTTATTATTCTCAGTTATTATCAAGTATTTGCAGCATATTTCATATCATATTCTTCTATTGTGCAAGTTATTTCCTAACAAGTGGTATCGAGCATGATCTTGGCACCATAGAGGAAGGTTTTTCTCAATTTTTGAGGCGATTTTGGGAAGAGCATATCTTTCAGATTTTGGTGAATTTTTTCTTATTTTTAAAGGGTTTTTGAAGAACATATGAAGAAGCTACAGTATATATTTCAGAAGAATTGGAGTAGAATTAAGTGAATTATTGCAGAATTAGGGTTTCTACACTATTTTTTGGAATCTACATATCTCGCACATATTGTTGAATTGGAGTCTAATTTTTATTGGGTTTTTGAAGACATACTAAAGGAGATTACAGTAAAAATTTGAGAGAATTTAAGTTTCATTTGTGTGATTTATTTCAATATTAGTGGTTTCCATCATGACAGGGCCTGCAACAAGGGGTAAAAAGAATGTTGTCACTCCGGGGAAGACTCCTGATAAGGATGGTGAAACAATTGAGGATATTACTCATAATGAAGAAATCAATAAGTTCAAGGAAGAAATTTCCTCAATTAAGATGGATATGTCGGACATGCGAAACATGTTAAGCACCTACATAGCTGAATCAAGAAAGGAGTTCTCAAGTGGCCAAGGTGAAAATTCTAGGTTAGCTACTACTGACACAAGCTTTAGTAATCCTATGGGATCTAGGAATTTATTTCAAAAGGTGGATATGTGCAAGTTTGATGGTAAGGATCCTCTAACATGGATAAACCAAATGGATTTTTTTTTTGAAGTACACTAAATCCCAAATGGACAAAAGGTCCGCGATGGCTACGCCCATATCTAGAACGAGATCAATTCATTTGGTATCGTTGGCTTTGCACTCATCCGAGAAAAGAAAAAGGGGCTCACTTAGTCTCATGGTCAGTTTTAGAGAGGAACTCCAAGCACCAATATAGCAATAGTGTCTGGAACAACTTCTTCATTGACTAGCTAAGCTTGACAAATAGGATGGAGTTAAGTTATATTAGAAGCAATTCCAAAATCTATCCTTGGGGTGGATATACAGTGCAGGAGGAAACTTGAATGACTTATTCTTGGATGGTCTCAAGGATCATATTCAACATGAGGTACATATGTTTAGCCCTAGTTCCATAAATGAGTATTTTATCTTAGCACGCAGGGTAGAGGAGAAGTATTTGATTCCTAAGAAGAAAGGGGCTAATGTGACAAGAGAGAAAGGATATTCAACATAGCCTACTAAGTTGACTCCACAAAAAATTGAGGAGAAAAGAGAAAAAGGTTTGTGTTTCAATTGTGATAGCAAATATAATTAGAGGACATAAATGAGGAAAGAAATTGTTTTATATTGAGGTCTAATATGAGGAAGAAGAGGAGGAACCCAGCACTAGAAGATGAAAGGGAGTCAAATGAGGAATCACATGATTCTCAACCAATAATTTCTTGTCATGCACTCTCAGGTTTTAGTGCTCCACAAACTCTCAAGGTGGTGGGGTTCCTAAAGAAGCAGAAGGTAACAGTGTTGATTGACTCAGGTAGTACTCATAATTTCATCAACAAAAGTTGGCTACTATTAGAATTGTTTTGCCTGTCAACTCGAGAGTTTCAAGTTTGTTGTAGATGGGTGGTCACAGTTAGTTGTTGGGAAGTGTCATAGCATTAAATTATCCATGGGAGATTATAAACTTGATACCCCAATGTATGCGATATCCATGGGTGCAGCAAATATTGTTTTGGGAGTAAAATGGCTTACTACATTAGGAACAATTGAGATGAACTTCCAAGAACTATTCATGAGATTTCAATCAGAAGGAAGGCTAGTAGAGCTAAGGGGGTTGAAGGCAAAATCTCCACAAATGGTAAGCTCTCATCAAATGCAAAATTTGCTTAAGAAAGGAGTGGATGGATTTGTGGCCCAACTATGTTCATTAGAAGTCTCTCAATCTATTACTCCTACTCATCCAGATTTGCAAGCTATAATTGATCGTCACTCAGTTGTTCTTGGAGATATGCCTAAAGGACTTCCTCCTAAGAGGGATCATGATCATGCCATCAAGTTAGTCCTGGGGAGCCAACCACTGAACATCAGGCCTTACAGGTATCCACACATACAAAAGAGTGAGATAGAAAAAATTGTCGAAGAGATGCTAGAGGTAGGAATCATCAGGCATAGCCAAAGTGCTTTACTCTGCTTGATCTGGTGATAGTGCGATAAGAAGGATGATACTTGGCATGTGTCCAGTTATAGAGTGCTCAACATGTACACTATTAAAGATAAGTTTCCAATTCCAGTCATTGATGATTTGCTAGATGAATTAAATGGAGCTTTTTTTTACCAAGTTAGATCTTAGATCTGGTTATCACTAAATTCGGATTAAGGAGGAAGATATTTGTAAGATAGCATTTCGGACTCATGAGGGTCATTATGAATTTTTGGTGATGCCATTTGGTCTTACCAATGCACCATCTACATTCCAAAGTTTGATGAATTCCATTTTTAAGTTCTTGAGAAAGTTTGTGTTAGTATTCTTTGATGATATATTGATTTACAACAAGACTTGGGAAGAACATTTGCAACATGTGGACCGAGCATTACAAATACTTGAAGATCATAAACTCTATGCTAAGCCATCCAAGTGTGCTTTTGGTCTTCACAATTTGAACCATTTTGGGACACATAGTTTCATGAAGAGGTAAAGGTGGACCCTAACAAAATTAAAAGGAGCTATCATGGGGCCAGCTATTCCAAAAAACAATTAAAAAGCCCGAGAGGATTCTTGGGGATTGATAGAGATTACTATAGAAGATTTGTGAAGAATTATGGTAGTATAGCAGCACCTCTCACCACTCTATTGAAGAAAGGATTCTTTTCATTGGAGCAGGTACATGGCCACAACATTTGAGAGATTGAAGGAGGCTATGTGTACAACTCCGATGCGTGCCCTCACGACTTCACCAAAGGAATTCATTGTGGAATGTGATGCTTGGAAATGGGATAGGGCCCGGTGCTCATGCAGAAAGGTCGACCAATTGCTTTTGAGAGTCATCAATTAAAAGGTAGAATATACTACAAAAACTTATTTATGAGAAAGGAAATGCTAGCAATACTCCATCGATTGAAACAATGGCGGCCTTATCTATTGGGTAAGACATTTCAAGGTTAAGACAAATCATGATAGCCTAAAATATTTTTTGGAACAAACTGACTATCTTAGAAGAGCAAAATGGGTCACTAAGATGTTAGGATATGACTTTGAGATTGTATATAAGAAAGGGAAAGAAAATATTGTCGAGATGCCTTTGTCGAGAAGGATGAAAAGATGAAGCCTTATTATTGTGCCCTTTCAATATTACAAGCAAATTGGGTGGAGGAAGCCAAAGCGAGTGGCAAAGCGATATTGCGACAAGTAATCTCATCGAGCAATTAAAAAGTGATCCTAGTAGTTCATATAAGTTTGTTGGAAGGGAGATACTCTTTGGTATAAAAAGTGTTTGTATCTCTGCAATAATTCCAACCTTAAAATCAAGATTCTCACAGAGTTGCATGAGTCTCCAGTGGGTGGTCATTCAGGATTTTTGAAGACATATCATCGAGTCAAGCAGGATTTCTTTTGGGAGGGGCTTAAGGGTGATGTTCAAAAATTTGTGGTTGAATGTTTGGTGTGTCAAAGGCATAAAGGGGAGACAATTAAGACACCGGGTCTCTTGCAACCCTTATCTATTCCTAGACAGCATTGGGAAGAGGTATCCATGGACTTCATAATAGGGCTTCCCAAATCTAAAGGTCATAATGTCATCATGGTAGTAGTTGATGCGGCTCACTAAATATGCACATTTCATTGCATTAGCACATCCTTTTACCTCAAGTGCAGTGGCTAAAGCTTTTTGGAGAATATCCAAAAGCTACATGGTACACCTAAAGTTATTGTTAGTGATCATGATCCTATCTTCACTAGTCACTTTTGGAAAGATTTATTCTCATGTTTGGGTACTCAATTGGCTCTTAGCTCTTCATACCACCCTCAATTAGATGGGAAAACAGAGGTTGTTAATAAGTGTTTGGAAGGATATCTACGTTGTTTCACTTCAGAGAAACAGTCCCAGTGGGTAGATTGGCTACCACTTGCGGAATGGTGGTATAACACTTCTTTTCATAGCTCATCAAAAATGTCTCCATTTTTGGCACTTTATGGATATCATCCTCCTTCCATCACATCATCAATTAAGGTGTCCCCAAGAGTTCAGGCAGTAGAAGACCACTTGCTTCATCAACAACAAGTATTTCAGGGACTCAAGGAGAATTTAGCCATGGCACAAAATCGAATGAAACAACAGGCAGACCAACATCGTAGTGAAAGAAGTTTTGAAGTTGGGGATTGGGTCTTCTTGCGATTGCACCTTATAAGCAAATCTCACTAAAGCAACAAAGAAAGAATAATAAGTTGTCTCCAAAGTATTATGGTCCATACCAAATCATGCAGAAGATCGGTAGTGTTGCTTACAAGCTTGAGTTGCCACCAACAACAAGGATACATCTAGTTTTTCATGTTTCCTGTTTGAAGAAGGTAATTGGGCATAATATTCCCACTCAAACAACACTTCCCGAGTTGGATGAAGAAGGGAGAATCATTTTGGAACCAGAGTGCATTCATCAAACACGCACAAAGAAGCTGAGGAATAGAACTATCACTGAGTATCTCATCCAATGGAAGAATTTACCAGTTGAAGATGCCACATGGGAAGATGGGGAGTTCATTCAAAAGTTTCCAAACTTGATTAGCATTGAGGACAATGCTTCTTTGAAGAAGGGGGGCATGCTATGCCCTTAATATTATTGTACATCGGGTTATGAATAGTCGGCTTGTGGCTATCTTAACTCTCTATTAAGTCATATTATCATTAGTATATTGTTATTTAGTTGTTTAGGTCGGCCTAAGTCTTATATAGGTGTGTCTAAGTCGGCCTAGGTGATATCCTTGGCATAAATAGGTATATATAGGAGGTTGTGAGTCTTATTTCATCATCAAGTGTGAAGTGTGTTCTCATTAGAGATATTTGGAGGTTTCCCCCTCGAAGTGGCTTATTATTCTCAGTTATTATCAAGTATTTGCAAATATTTCATATCATATTCTTCTATTGTGCAAGTTATTTCCCTAGAAATGAGGAGGTTAGAGAGAAATAAGGAAGTTATCCCCTTTAATAGAACAATCTTGCCAAGTGTAGAAAAGAATAAATGGGAAGGAGAAGCCATGTGTCTCTGAGTTTGTTGAGATTGTTGAGGGTAAATACCCATTTTAAAAATTAGGAATAATTATTTTCATGTGACACATGGTGAGATGGAAGATGATGTGGAAGGAGGTTAGAAGAATATGTAAAAATATGACAAAATTCGAATTAATAATTCAAATTTAATGAAAGGGAATTAATCAAATAAAACAAATTAGTTAAATTTTTTTATTTAATTAAATCATGAAGAAACTGGTTTAGACAGGAGGAATTAAGAAATATGAATTATATAAATAAACTTTGCAATTTATTTACACAATAGAAGAAATAAAGATTTCTTATTAATTAAATAACCAATATTTAATTAATATTCTCCAGACCTATTTTGGATGTATACATTTTGCCCCTCTTTGAATTGATGTGTTTACGCATCTCTTCAAAGAAAAATTTACCAGTGCTGTTAAAATTTCGACGATGCCCCGGACGACGATTTTCAAAAGATAACGAATGTATGCCCCCTCATGAGATAAATCGGGGAATGTTTTATGATTAAAAGATTTTTTGATGATACTTGAAATTTTTTGTTGATTTGTGATGATGTCGATGATAAAATTTTGACTTGATGATATTCCAGTGATTTATCTCCCGATATGGAAGAATTGAGCTGCTTCGATTAATTGATCCCTAAAAAAAATTAAAATATCCCACCAAAATCACACTCTTAATTACCCTTATTAAGAGGTAAAAAGTGAAAAGAGGATTCATTTGTGCATTGGTGATTTTGAAAATTGTGGAGTGAGAGAGCATCCTTGAGAATTTGAGCAAAAATGGTGATCCCCTACGAGACTCATTGATTTGAGCGGGTGCGATGACACAATCGACCAGTGGGATACGGACCTTTGGTATGAATTTTGAAAACTTTTCTTGTGAATTTTGAATCAATTTTCCCGTATTTTTTATTTCAAATTTTTAATTTCATTCTTTCGATGCATACAAATTTTTTTGTGGCGCATAGGTTAGATTCTTTAGTGCATCTACCAAGGTTTTTAGTGCATAGGCTAGATTTAGTGGCACATTCATGGTCTATAACAACACATCCACGTTTTGGCACATAGACGACCTGTAATGGTGCATCAGAGTATTAGGTAGCGCGTCTACTAGAAATGGCGCATCAAATTGTAGTTTTAGTGCATATGAGGAAATCTCTGGCACATTGGATTAAATGGCGCATCAACGAGATTCCATGATGCATCTGAGGAATTCTTTGGTGCATTAAGCTAAATGGCGCATTGAAAGACTGTAACAGCATATCCAGCCAATTTGGTGGTGCATCTACCCTTTTGGCGCAACGAAGCATTGTTATGGTGCATTTAGGTCAGAATTGAATATTTTTTTGCTTTGCTCCTTGAATTTGATGATGTTTAATCGTGTTAGCCAATCATTTGTTGTTGATGATAGATTAGATGATTTATTGATCTCATGATAGGTGAGATACAATAATGATGACTTTTTGACCTCATGATAGGCGATGATCAAAAATAGATGTTCGCGAGATTTGATGAAAATCTCACTAGAACTGATAGGATAAGTAATTGGTTGATATTTGATTGTTTTGTTGATTTGATTGATTGATTGATGTGTTGATTGAGATGTTTTATAATGATAGGAGATGGATTTAGATAATCTTCAGTCCCGAGAGTGATTCCCATGGACTTGGGAGTTGATCCCACAACTATCACAGGTCGATAGGGATATCATTGAGCGATGCAGATTATCTTCATTGATTGACATGCCCCGGATTAGGATTAATCAAGGATTGTTGATTGCGCTAGTAGGGAGGTGGCATAACAACCACAACACTTTTCATTTGGCCACTAGAGAGATGATTGTGATGCCAAAGGATGTCTATAGGATTTTGCGGATTCCTGTGATGGGTGACATTGTTACATATGACCACACCGAGTAGGGAGGTACATATGCCTTATGTCGGATTTTCCATGATGATCATATTAGCAGGTATGAGATGCCCTAGCAAGAGATGTTTGAGATGTATGCCCCTTTGCCTTCCATGCTTGCTAGATTTGTAGGTGGCTTCTTATGTCCCAACAAGAGGGAAAAGAGATTGTCCATCAGTTGGCATTGGACACTGGAGCAGATGATTCAATTTGGGACCCATTTTTCCTGGGGTTCATGCATGCTCGCACAATTATATCATGATTTGCATTAGGTAGTTTAACTCAAAGGAGCTAGTCTATCCGTTGGTGTGACCCTATTATAGACGTGGGCTTGAAAGCATATAGCAGTGACACATCCAGAGACAGACATATTTCGACCATTTGGGAGACCCTACGTCTATGGTTATGCAGGCCCAATTGTCTAGTATATGCTGGGAAAATTGGAGTATTGGAGACGTGTATTGGATGACCTGGATTATGTTACATGGCGACCATATGTAGACTATGAGCAGTGGGTTGAGGTTCATTTGGAGATGCCTTGTTGTATCACAACTAGGTATCTTATTGGACCAACATGCTACATTATCGAGAGATTCTTATTGATGAGAGTGATCAGACAGTACGAAAAAGTTCAGGGGATACCACAAGGATTGGCCATGTATGCACAGAGACAACAGGATGTGACTGAGTGGGGGCCCACTTTATCTTACGATGCTACATGTGATGAGTATCATAAACTACAACCAGTGATTTGGGATTACCATCCATAGATCGTTGAGGGATACATGACTAAGGATTACTCATAGTACTTTAGTGGGCATCCATTTCTGAGGATCTCCAGACCTAATGAGCCAATGCCAACATTAGAGGATGATGAGGATAGACCACCCAGATGGAGGAGGGGTAGAGGTGGTGTAGATGAGGAGGAGGGAGATGGTGGGGATGGTGATGGAGGAGGTGGTGATGATGGTGGGGATGATGGCAGTGATGATGGAGGAGGTGGTGGCGGCGATGATGGAGGAGGTGGTGGTAGAGGAGGGGGTGCCCGTCCAGTACTAGATGTCAGAGTGCCTCACAGGAGGCAATCCTTAGTGGCAGAAACACAACAACGTGTACAGATACAGTTTCCTTCCCAACAATAGTCACAAATTACAACACTAAATGCTCAGGTCTAGACAATTCAAGGACAACTGACACAGGTTCAGGGGCAGCTGTAGACACAAACACAGTTGTTGTCACAGGTACAGGAACAACTCTTCTAGGCCCAGGGATAGATTCAGACTTTGACGGCTGAGAGGGATACTGCTAGGCAGTAGCTTGCATAGGTGCAGGGCCAGGGACAAGTGCAGGGTCAGGTTGCTATGTTGAATACATTGAGACGATGGGCAGAGTAGGCAGAGGCTATTACTAAGAGACTACAACAGGGTGCAACGACTGTTGGGGCTTCAAATTATTTCAGGGAGATACATCGCACTTCTCGGGAGGCTGAGCTCTATAGAGGTTGGTATTATGAGTTGGTCCCTCAAGAGCGACAGGAGAGCTTTGGCAAGTCATAGTCTTAGATGGTTAGTGTGGGTGTTACACAACCGTTGCCTAGAGATCAGGGAGATCCTGGTGCAGGTTCGTCGGGTGTAGGGTGAGGTACCGATCCAGGGATGCCAACACCGTCTGGGGGGAGGACTACATAGATTTGACACTTGATGTTTTATTTTGATTTGGACATGTATACATTGCTACTTGATGAGTTACTGCCATTTTTGATGATGTATCTCTTCATATTTTGATATCCTTGTACACTTGACATTATTTGGAGATATATATATGCAGTGATGATGATGATTGACCTATGTGCTTATGTGTTGATCATGATGGATGCATTTAATTTCCTATTATATATGCTATGTGATGGTTTATATGATGTTGATATGATATGTCATGGATGCAACATGTGTTATGATCCTATGATGCTTTTATGATATCCATATGCCCTATGTGATGAATCTAATTATGTGAATGGAATGTGCTAAATGCTATGTTTTTGTACTTTTCTTATGCAAATATGTATGATGCAATAGATGAAATAGATGTATGAGATGGATGAATGGAAATGTTTCATTGTGGATGTTTTTTTGATGCACATGGATGAAAATGATATGATGATATGTCGTACAACAAATGATGTAATTGAGGATGAATGATGAAATTTGCTTTCTTGTGATGGTGATTAGAGGAACGACTTCAATCCACTTTGTGAAGTATTTTGTAGTTGTGATGATAAACTTATGTCCATTGGACGAAGATGGATGGATTTTACCTACAAGATCTAGTCCCCACTGACAAAAGGGCCATGTTGATGCAAAAGGTTGAAGTTCTTGTACTGGTGCGTGGATGAGGTTGCCATGAATCTGACATTTTTGACATTTCTTGATGAACTTGAAAGACTCCTTCTCCATGTTTGGCTAGTAATATCCTAAATGAAGGAGTTTCTTGGCTAAGGTTAAATCGCTTGAATGAGTTCCACAAACACCCTCATGAACTTCTTGTAAAGCCATTTCAGACTCATCATGTTCCAGACATTAGAGGAGAGTTCCGTTAAGACCTTGCCAGTATAGTACATCCGCAATTAGAGTATGTCGGGTGGCTCGACAAATGAAATTTCATTTTTGATTTCTAGGCAGGTCAGGTGGAAGGGTGTTATCTTTTAGGTAGGTATAAATTTCACCATAGATTGAGGCATTGGTATCAGCTAGGTGAGATATAACTTGGGACTTAGTATCGTCATAAGCAGGGGAAAATAGTTCTTCCACCAAGAATTGGTAGCAACTTCTCTTCTCTGGAATTTGTAACAAGGAAGCAATAGTGGCCATGGCATCAACAACTTTATTGTCCACTCTTGAAATCTGTTCAAATTTGATATCCATAAAATATTTTTTGAAATCATCAATCATTCTTTTGTAGGGCATCAATTTTTCGTCCTTTTTTTTATAATCATTATTGGCCTGGTTAATGACCAACTGAGAATCTCCATATACTTGCAATTTTAGAATTTTCCATTCTACAACTGTTTTAATGTTGATGATTAATGCTTCATACTTTGCCATGTTATTGGTACAAGGGAACATCAATCTATATGATTTTGGTATGGTATGTCCTTGTGGAGTGACAAATAGGATTCTGACCCCTGATCCATGTTGGGTGTGTGATCCATCAAAGTATAATGTCCACTGTTTTGCAACCAAGGTAAGGATATCAACATCTGGAAATTCAATGTGCAAAGGATGATCATCTGGTAGAGGAGCTTTAGCTAACTGGTCAGTGATTGCTTTTCCTATTATTGCTTTCCTATCCACATATTGGATGTCAAATTCACTGAGTATCATAACCCACTTGGCCAATCTTCTAGCTAGGTTAGCTTTGCTGAGGACGTATTTTAGTGGACCTATTTTGGATATTAACTTGATGGTGTGAGTTAGCATGTAGTGTCATAGCTGGTGGGTGGCGAACACTACTACCGAGCAAGCCTTTTCAATGGATACAATAATTGATCTCATAGCCATTTAGCGTCCTACTGATGTAGTAAATTTCCCTCTCTTTTCCTATTGAATCCTCTTGTGCTAACATGGCTCCCAATGATACCTCAGTTGTTGCAATGTATAACAATAGTGGTTTTCCTTCTACTGGTGGTACTAAGATAGGTGGAATCATTAGGTATTGTTTCAATTGGTTGAAGGCTCCTTCACATTTCTCATCCCATCAGAAAGAAACATTTTTGTGTAGCAAGTGAGTAAAAGGATGGGTCTTGTTTGCTAGTTGTGAAATAAATCTTTGGATTGATTGGAACCTTCCTTGCAGAGATCGTAGCTGACTAATGTTTTTGGGTGGTGGCATTTCCATGATAGCTTTAACTTTTGCCAGGTCTAATTCCTTTTTTTGAAACTATGTATCCCAGGAGTTTGGCTGAAGTCACCCCAAACACACATTTCTTTGGATTCAGTCGTACATTGAATTTCTCTAGTCTAGTGATATTTTGTCTAAGATCTCTAAGTGTCCCTCTCTGGTATATGATTTAGCTAATAGATCGTCCACATAGTCTTCGATGAAATTATGCGTCATATCATGAAAAATTGTTGTCATGGCACACTGATAAGTAGCTCCTACATTCTTCAATCCGAATGGCATGACATTCCAATAGAATGTTCCCCATGAACATGTAAAGGCTATCTTATCTTGATCCTCTGGAGCTATCTTGATTTGATTATAACTGGAAAAATTGTCCATAAGTGACAACATGCCATGTCCTGCCATTAAGTCCACTATGATGTCTATGTCAGGTAGAGTAAAATCATATTTGGGACAAGCCTTATTGAGATCTCGAAAATCTATGCAAATATGAATGTTGTTATCAAGCTTTAAAACTGGTACGATATTGGAGATCCACTCGAAATAATTAATGGATCTGATGAATCCTGCGTCTAACAACTTCTTCAGCTCTGCTTTTACCAATAGGGCAATATGTGGATGCATTTTCCTTAGTTTCTGCTTGACTGGTTTTACTCCTGGTGGTAAGGATAGATGATGCATGATGAGTTCTAGAACAATCCCTGGCATTTCAGCATATGACCAAGCAAAGTTTACTTGTTTTTCTATGAAAATTTTGAGGAAGCTTGGTTTTTCTTAGTCTGTCAAAGATGTCGCTAGATGTATATTCTTCACTGTCTCTTCACTGTCGATATTGACAGACTGCATGGGTTCGATCAATACCTTTGATCTTTCCTAAAAGTTCTCTAGGAGAGTATCAAACCTTCCATCCTTCAACGCCTCAAAGAGGTTTTCCCTGTTGGATGCACTCTTTGTTTTTACTTTTTCTGGATTTGATACTGCCATTGAATGGTTTTCACCATCAAATCTATTTCCTGTATTATTCATTTTGCAGCTAGAAGATTTGATACTCCCTTGTTTGGAAGCTTCGTTACAATGTTCAATGGTGGAATCTATTTTGGGATTGTCAGCACAGAGAAAATTAACGATGGAATCATCGTTTGAAAATGTAGGGATATCAAATGGCTCAGTTTGGTCCCAGTCTATGAGTTCAAGATGTACTAGGGGTAAGAAGTCACCAGACTGGTTAATGTCAGAAATGGTAAGAGTCCTGATGACGATATCTTCGATTTGTCCAATAGAAAAATTGAGGTCTATAAGGTAACTTTCCTTTGAATTATTTTTTGCACTCTAAGTCAAATCGTCTATATTGGAATCATCAATGTGTTGTGATCCTAATTCAAGCGGTCTAGAACCTGAACCTTGTCCCTCTTCTAGTAGGGGTGCATACTTGTGTATCACATCAATGTCCTTGTCATGACAAGACTCTTCTGATAATGAATCCCACTCATATTCATTAGAATCGGTTTCATGATCATCACTAGCTTGTAACTGCAAGATTCTTTCAACCACCCTTTGAGTCATCTCTTCTTTTGTCTCCTCTTTATAACCTAGCCCAATCTTGTCTTTTGGATTGATTAACAGTGGTTGAATTGGTTCTCCAATTCCTTCCTTTCTTTTTCCTACAGGGCCTTTTCCCTCATATCCCATCTTTTCCAAAATAGTGAATCCTTTTCCATATTGTGTTGTTTGTACATTTGTAGTTGTTGCTTGAGATTCTTCTTCATCCTTATAGAGCCAGTTTAGAATATCTTTGTCTTCTACTTCATCAACCCTAGTACTTTCTTTTACAAATCGACCATCAAAGAGAGTAATTGGTTGTGATGTTTGTTGTGTTGATGTTGAGAGTTTCCCATATGACTTTGGGGAAGAGAACTGTGAAAGACAAAGGGATTGTTCAATGAAATATTCACCCACACCTTTATCTTTGACTTGGAATTTTTTCTCAAATTGTTTCAACAAAGCATTTAATTGGGCTTCGTGATTTGAGGATGTATTAGGAGCAACTTCTTCTTTCTTCTCAGATTGTTTAGATATGGAACTGGAATGACCTTCATGATTTAAAGAAATGACCAACGGTTTGGATGAAGAACTTGACTGGCTTTGACCATTGGAAGGGATGGAAATGGAAGCTTCTTTGTTATGAGGCACAAATATATCTTGGACAAATTTTAGGGTGTTGCAATACTGAGGACTAGTTGAATCAGCCGAAATGGTGATTTCTTGGCCACCACAAGGAAATTTCAGACATTGGTGGTATGTTGACGGGACCGCTTTTATATCATGGATCCATGGGTGACCCAATAGTATGTTGTAGGTCAAATCCTTGTCTAAGACTTGGTAGATTACATCTTTTTGAATTGGTCCTACTTGAATAGGTAAGATAATCAATCCTTGTGAAGATCTTTCCTCATCATCATATGCTTTTATTGTAATATTTTTCTTTGAGTCAATTGCATTCTCAGAGAATCCCAAGGCACAAACAAGTTTTAAAGTACATATATTCAGGCCAACTCCTCCATCTATTAGGACATGTTTGACACAATGTTTATGAATTAGATTTTTGTACTTCCAATGTGTAAGGTTTTGTTTGAAGTTTGTTTTGAAAACACTTTGGAAAACACAATCAAGCATGTACAAATCCTAAGGTTGTGTAAGACTGTATTCTTTTGGATTCCACGTAGATTTTACTACAATCTCACTTATTCTTAGTGGATGAATTTAGAAGCTTGGCCACACGGGCTCCCCCTTACAGTGCACTCACTTCTCATGTCAACCAAGCTTCCAACCCCCATAAAACTCCCATGGCAGGCTGATCATCTCTAGTAAAAACTGGGAGAATGTGGATGCCTTTGCAATGACTGTTGCTACAACAAAGAATAGATAAAGGTTTTTCTACTATAACAAGGGTTCTAGTACGAACTTTTCGTTCATGGGGGACCATCCATGCGGTGAGAGACCATTTCTACTCTTCTCATTAGAATAATCCTCGTGATACTTGCCTTTTGTGAACCTAGATCCTAAACCTGCAATAGCACAAGAAACAAACAACAAATTAAATTGAATGCAAGCTATAATGTAGGTTCCTCAAGAAATCCATTTGAATGCAAGAGAAAAGGAATAAAATGAAGAACACAATAAACTTAAAACAAAGATGTTGAATCCTATTCTAAAACAAAGCAAACTCTTAATCTCTTGAGGGAGTTGGTGCCAATTTGATGTGAAAATTCGCCCTTTCCCAACTCCAATGCTAGCTTTGATGATTTGATGAAGATTGTGATCAACTTTGTTGAAGATTGATGAGTGCTCCAAGACAAAATCTGCATAACCTAGCTATAAAACTCAATGAGATGGATGAATATTGCTATGAATTTGAGTATAGTAAGTTTACTCAAGTTGTGGATGCCAAATATAATAAAGGAGCTCTCTATTTATAGAATGAAAAGATGAAAGAATTCCCAAAATAGAGCAATGTGGGACTAAATTTCATCCAATGGAAAAGTGCCACTTGTCCAAATGTGAATGGGCCAAGGATGTGCAAGTTTTGATGAATGAGCCAATAAATATCAATATTTGAATTTTGAAATTGTATTAATGGTAAGGTGGAGGGAGAGTCAAATGGAGTTATGGCCTCTTGGATCAATGCAAAAGGACTTGTAAGAGGGAATGAATGCCTTGTTGGAAGGACAAAGTCAACTTAGATTTGAATTTCAAATTTGAAGAATATTCTCCACAGATGCCATGTTGAAGATAAATAGAGATTTAATAAATCAAATAACTCTATTTTCATGTGCAAGTGGCAAAAGATGGAGGATGGGACATGAGAAGAGATTAAATTAATCAAGGTTAATTAATTTAATGAAGGTTTAGGTGATGTGACCTATTTGACTTAAATTTATGGATTGATTTAAATCAAATATGAGAAGAATATGATTTAAAGATTTAATTAAATAAAGGGTTTTGATTTATTTAACTAAGGGGATGAAGGTGGATTAAATTAAATAAGGTTTTAATTTACTTAATTTAATAGATGAACTTTAGAGATTTAATTAAATAAAATTAATTATTTAATTAAATAGGGATAATTAGATCAGACTGGTTAATTTAATTATCGAGAAAGGATGGCTTAATTAGATAACTAGTTTATTTAATTAAAAGAGGAATATTGATGAATTTAATCAAATAAAGGTATTTGATTAAATGGTTAGACCGAAGGATGATTCAGGATGAAGCAATGTTAGTGGTCAGGATCAAATTTCCAATGTCAATTAGTACATTTTATGCGTCTACACCTTTCAACGAGTACCCACACTTATATACCAGCTGGAAGTTGCTTTGCTTTAGCGTGTTACCAGTTGGGTTGTTCCCTTGGGTGGTTACTTTTTCCCACAAGGAAGGCCCTCTAAGATAAATAAAAGCAAGCAAGTATATTTGTAGTTCGATCAATCTTTGTTTCGCATGAACAAAGAGAGAACACACGCGGTATACTCAAATCACACTCGCAAATAAACATGAATTGGTCTGGCTTTTTGGTCACCCAGTTAAGGGGAGAGCATATGCCTACCATTTAATACACACAACAGACATGGTGTTCTTTCCTTCCTAATTAGTCTAGATTCCTAGATTAAGAAAAAAAACAAATAAATCACTCCATCCCCTACATCAAATTTATCAGTAGTTTGCAATAAATGTTTCTTTGACAACGTTCAAGAGTTTCAATAGAGTCTCTAACAACGTTTATGAAGCCTGCACAATAGAAAAACATTTATTAGTTTTCAGACTTGGGAGAAATTTGCAAAGAAAATCAAATGCACCATTACAGTAAGTTAATGCGCTGAAAAGGTAAATGCGCTATAGAAAACAATGAATGCACTACAAAAAATAGTAAATGTGCTATAGAAAACGGTGAGTGCGCTATAGAAACCCCCTTATGTGGCATTGAATGGTGTGGATGCGTCGGAGAAACACGTTGTTGTGCAGAATAGTCGGTGAATGTGCGGGAGAATATTTCAAGTGTGCTAGAGGAATCGATGGTTGCATCAAAGAAATTCACGTCCAAACCTGTAAAACATACTTTCTAGAAAAATATTAAAATAACAGGGGCTAGGCCCCATGGTGGGCATTGATTTATGTGTGTGAGAAAATATGTGAATTACAATAATCAATAACACACAACAAATGCAATGTATTACATTAAGGAAATCTAAATTAACAACACAATTTGATACAATGGTTCCTTAAAGACATTCCATCTTCCTCTATTACTAAGGATCCTGTATTAGTGCTCTCATATCTTAATTATGCATTGAATTACTTGGGATGACACTTAAGAAATGGGTAGCCATTAAACTAGAATGCAGAAACTATGCCTACACCTACATGATCTGATGATTTGGCTGGATGATGAACTAAATGATGTGTTGGATGATAAGTTGTTGTATACATAATGCTAATGGAATGATGCAATGCAAAATTAAACTAATGGAGATGTATACACCTAAAAACGGTCACATTATAATAAGTCTGGTAATTAATTAAATACAAGTTATTTAGTTAAATCTCTAATTCAATCTACATATAAATAAATTTAATTATTTATTTATATTGTTCATATTCTAATTCTTCTATCTTAATTAAATAAGTTTAATTACTTATTTAATTTAATCACTTTTCTATTTCTTCTTAATTAAATTAAATAAGTTTAATTACTTATTTAATTTAATTATCACATTGCTTTATTTTGAATAAAGTAAATATTCTTCTTTTTTCCAAAATCATAAAATCATCCTTAAATCTTCTAAATATTATTTTTTTTCCAAAATCATGAAATCATCTTTAAAATCTTCTAAAAAGCCATCTCACATTTAAATAAATATTTGAAATATTTAATTAGAAACTTCTTATCCACATTTCACACATAATTAAATATTTTTCAATATTTAATTAGAAACTTCCAAAACCACATGTCACATGAAATTAAATAATTTTATTATTTAATTAATGAATTATCTTCAACTACAAAACCAACTCATAAGTAAACTTGAAAAATGGCAAGTTGCCTTCATTTTTGAGTGAAAGGTTTTGTGGGAAGGAAACATCTTCCTTCTTTTTCTCTAGCTTCCATCTTTCTCTCCAACTTCTCCATCTCTTACCGCTCATCTTACTAGATTGAATCTCAACCGTTGATCTTTGCCAACTAAGCTTTTGTCTTCGAAAACTCTATAAATACAACCTCTCATAATCCATTTATAGGGTGGATTCTTAAGTATCCTCACTCTATCAAAATCATTCTTCAGTCTTCCATCTGTCTCTATCATTCTCCATTTGTCATTTTCATCAGATCGTTATGCTGCTGAATTGAGCAACCAACATTCCTCCAACAATCAACCTTCAAAATCTTGCATGCTTATGCAAGTGGAGAAGAGCCATGGAGGTCAATCAAGTCTAGTTTGAAAATTGGTTTGCATATCTTTTGTTTATTTGCATTTTCATTCTAGTTTGTGCTTCATGGTGCTTGATAGGGTTTATTTATTTTTTTGTTTTCAAATATTCTAAAATTTTCCCTATCTATAGGAGATGCTCTGAAAATGATTTTAAATGCTATAAGTAAACTAAGACACATCTAACAAAGAAGCCATGATTCTAATTTACTTGCTAAACTATTCTAAATGTTAAGCTATAATGTAAACTAAGCTCTCAAATGCTAAGATGATTTTTGCAGAGTAATTGTATGCAATGTTCTCCTATGCAAAAACTGCAAATGAGCCTCTATTTATAGATTTCACTAAGGCATTAGGTGAGTTGGCAGCAATGGACGATCAGGATTAAGTCTGGAGAGATTGACGGTGAGAAATAAGGAGGTTAGAGAGAAATAAGGAACTTGTCCCCTTTAATAGAACAATCTTGCCAAGTGTAGAAAATAATAAATGGGAAGGAGAAGCCATGTGTCTCTGAGTTTGTTGAGATTGTTGAGGGTAAATACCCATTTTAGAAATTAGGAATAATTATTTTCATGTGACACATGGTGAGATGGAAGATGATGTGGAAGGAGGTTAGAAGAATATGGAGAAATGTGATAAAATTTAAATTAAGAATTCAAATTTAATGAAAGGGAATTAATCAAATAAAACAAATTAGTTAAATTTGTTTATTTAATTAAATCATGAAGAAACTGGTTTAGACAGGAGGAATTAAGAAATACAAATTATATAAATAAACTTTGCAATTTATTTATACAATAGAAGAAATAAAGATTTTTTATTAATTAAATAACCAATATTTAATTAATATTCTCTAGACGAATTTTGGATGTATACAGGATCAATCGATGGCATGTCATTTTGACTAAAGCCCAATTAATAAGTGGAGAAAAGGTGCCCTACTAGTGCTTGGAATTGTGTGGGATTAATATCAGTAGGGACAAAAGCATCTTGTAATGCCTTGGTAAGGATCTCCTAGTGGATAGACATTAAAATATCCAAAATAGAGATTTGTGTGGGGGTCTTCCCTAGGTGATCCAAGATGTTATAATGAGGATTTGGTGGGGATGAATTGGAGGAGCCAGAAATAGTGATTCGAACATGTGTAGTGGTCACAACATATTGAGGCTCTTTAGCTTTCACCCTAATCATGGCCACATGTGGATCAAATTGCATAATGCAACCAAATGCATTGTCATAATTTTAGCGGACCCTATTGTAATTAAAATTGTTGGTTAGATCATTTTTATTATTAATTGGAGGATTAGTCAGAAAAGGATTAGCATTAGAGGTGCTAGGGGCTTGAGAATGTTTTGGGAAAACATTCTAATATATTTGAAGTTGAGCATTAGATGAAGGGGACTGAGTCCCCTCCAAGGTTATGTCACCTTTATCAATAAGGTCTTGGATATAATTATTGAGATTCATACATTTATTTGTAAAGTGTAACTTAATCCTATTATAATCACAATATGTCTTATCTTTAAACCAATTAGGCTTGGGATTGGTGTCATCGAAAGGTTGGGTGATTGGATATATAACTACATTGGCTTGCACTAGCTTACAAAATACAATGTCAAGCAATTCTCCAAAAGGAGTGAAGTTATGTTTTGTATTTCTTTGATTAGTGGGTCAAAGTGCACCTTGAGGAATGGATATAACATTTGTGGTAAGATAGGTGGTTGTGATTAGATTAGTTCTATATGTATTAGCAACCTAAACATGTTTGGTATTTGTGACACCATCATTGATGACATTCTATTTCTTATTCCAAAAGCAAGGTTTGTCATTAGATGGTTTGTCACTATTTTCTTTATAGATATTGACCAAACCCTTAGCTATGAGTGCCTTTTCAATAGTGACACCCTTCTCTATGATTTCATCAAATGAGGACACATAATTTAACTAAAAGTGGAAAGTCATTTTCGTGTTTACATTCTGAATAAAGATATTTACCAATTGCTTCTCGGGTAGAGGCCATTAAAGAAATCTAGCTTGATCTCCCCACCTTTGCATTTAGTATGCAAAAATTCTCCATTACGCTGTTTTTTTTTTGCATAGATTGAAGATGGTTACTTCATGCTCAATATTATAGGAGAAGTGAGTTATAATTTTTTTGGATAATTCTAGAAAGGTAGTAATAGAGCCATGGAGAATGTGGAGAAACCATTCCAATGCTTGACCTCCCAAGCTTTGAGGAAACAAACAAAGAAGATAGTTGTCATTATAGGCCTCCTCTTGACAAGTCATAAATAATTATTTGATGTGATCTTGAGGATTTCCTTTCTCTTTATATTTGTCAAATTTGGGGATTTCAAAGTGTTCGGGGAAATGTGTGGTTGCAATGGTATGATCAAATAGATATGGACATAGCTCTTCAAACTTAAAGGATTTCTTGATATTTTTGGCTTGCAAATCCTTAAGTGTAAATTTCATATCCTCCCATTCTTGATTAACAGTTGTTGATGGGGGAGGAAATGCTAGATTGGAACTTGGTTGGTTGATGTATTTATTTTGTGAAGGTGGTGGATGGTAAGTTGGATTTGGAGGTGGATTAGCATATGATTGTTGTGAAGGTGGTGAATGATTGGAATATGATGGTTGTGGGATTTAGATGGATTTGATTGGTGGAAAGGATGATTTTTATACAATTTTTGAGGAGGTGGTTAGGATTGATAAGATAGATGTTGAAGAAGGTTATTGTATGATTTTGAAGGAGATTGAGATGGGTGAGGTTGACGTTACAATGGAGTGAAATAGGACATTTGAACTGAGATGGTTGAGATTGATGCAATTGACATGGAAGGAGATTATTAAATGGTTTTTGGGTGGTTGAGAAAGATAAGATTGATATTGAGGGGGATTATTAGATGGTTGTTGAGGTAGTTGAGATGGATAAGATTGTGATGAATATTGAAGTGGATTAGTGTATGATGGTTGAGGATTAACATATTGTTGTGGAGGTAGTTGAAATTGATGTGATGGATTTTGTGGGTGGTATGTATGTGTTATACACATAAATATTAAGAAGGGGGTGAATCAATATTTTTAAAAAATTGCTTTAAATTGCCATATTAATAAAACTCTGAAAACATAATCATTAGTAATGCAAGTAATGAATGCATCCACACAAGAGAACATTAGATTTACGTGGAAACCCATAAGGAAAAAACCCATGGTGAGAATAACTACTTGGATCTACTACCCAAATCTACCATCCAAAAACAATATATAACTTACAATGATTTTGTAGGAACCAACCCACAAGAATTGCAACCTTGAAGGGAGACACCAATCCCCTTGAATTTTGATTTGCAGTAACCACCCTACAGGAGACACCAATCACCTATGACTGAGCTACAACACAATCATTGAGCACCAACTCAGATTAGGAGGCTTCAACCTCAAATTATAGAAATAAATATAGATCTTCTTTCACACCACCTACTCTAAATTACCAAGCAAACACATCCTTTTATGATATCTCAATTTTTCTCAACATCCTTGACTTCTCTTTTCTACTTGCACATCATTTTACATATAGATTTCATGCGTAGCCACACAAACTCAATCTTCACACACATTTTCATAAAAATGATTTATAATATATATCCATTCCAACATGTTAACAACATCTAAATGTTGGCCTAGAACCCTTTAACACCATCCACAAATATTCATGTCAGCCAAGGATAAACCTTAATTCAAAATGGTATGAAACGTGTAGTCGTCTTGATCCCAAATCAAATGCATTAACGCTAGTGTAAGATGATGTCGTGTATTTCCTTCCATGGTCTTAAAATGACCCTATTTTATCTTCACACACTTCCTCCAACTAGTGCAAACAAAGAAACATTGTACTCAGTAAACCAAAAAACATAGACTTCACTATGTCACTTCCATCTTGCAGCTTTATTACTCAAATATACTAAAACTATAGATTAAGATACTTCGTGTGTAGAATTACTTAACTTTCAAACCACAAGCCATCAAAATTACCAGTGGTAGAATGTCGTACCAAAAATAATGATAGTTTAGTACAGTGCAAAAACTACTTTTAAACAACAAACCTCATAATACTACTACAAACACTTCCAAAATTTTGCAAAGGTAGTAGACAAACAGGAACCGCCAATACCATATGTACCATGACTTCCCATGTTGTCCTTTTTCAATGATGATAACATTAACATTTTGCAACAACTGCAATAGAAACAATTGATATTTGACATCAATGATAAACAAACCACTTTGAGAACAATCAATCACCTCATTATGAAATCAATGACAACACTATATTCAAAAATGTTGGGTGAGATGTGAAGAAGTTGGAGGGTGATTTAGGTATTTATCTTGTGGTATGATGGGATCAAGAGGAGGTACTGATGTGGGATGTTGATGTTGACGTGGGGAGAAATATGATTGTGAAGAAGGATTGTGATATGATTGTGGAGGTGGATTGGAATATGATTGTGGAATGTGATCGGATGGTGGGATATAAGAAGAATATGGTAAGGGAGTGTGAGAAGTATGATATGTTGGTTGAGTTGAATGTGGTTGAACTGACATGACAGGAACATGATAAGGTGTCGATGTGGGGGTGTTGGACACAAGAACCGCTACATTACCTATGGACCAATGTTTATGGAGCAAAGTGTTGGATGTTTTGTGGGATTGAACTTTGAAGATGGGCAAAGGATGCAGGATTAGAACCATGAATAAGACTAAGCCTCGATCTCGATCCTAATATAGGAATTCAGATGAGGGACAATGGTACCTGGATGACTACATTATTCCCAAAGTCCAGTATGGGACCCCATGAATTTTTAGGAGGAGCTTGAGTGGTAGATGGTCACATGGTGTCTAAATATTTTGACAAGTCAAATCTTGATGGAAATTTGACACCTTCCATGAGAATTTTGTTGAGGATAGATTTCACACGTGTATTTATGAGATGATCCACCATACCTATATTGTTGGGATTGATGTAGTTCTCTCAAAGAATTGGAGTGAGTTTAGGTTGAGAAACCATCTCCTCCTCAATGGATACAAAGTCATGAGGACATGTGGGATTTGATGGTCCCTCTTGCATGCTAGAGTGTTGGGGTTCTCCACTGTTGGGAAAACTTGTAGTATAGGGCAAATATTGATGTTATAGTTATTCCATGAGTTTTCTAATTTGTAACCTCATAGTAACATGCATGAAAGATAGATGATGATTGATTTGAAAGGTGATGAATCTAAGCCCAAGGAAAATACTAAACAAGAATAATCGGATGGAGGATTTGATGTTTAATTTAACACTCTAACTATGATTGAGAACCTAGATTGATGGCGATTGATTGGATTGATACTTGAGATAGGAAAATTTCTCAAGCACAAGTGATGAGGATGATTGTACTATCCTTGAGATAGGAAAATTTCTTAAGAACAAGTGATTTCTATGCAAACTATACCTCTTTCTCAAGGTGAAATAGCTTGAAAGAGAAGGATTACTACCTTGGGATAGGAAAAGTTACTAAGAAAGCATGACAATGATGATTTGATTTAGGATGTTAGGTTCTCAAACTAGTGATAAGAGGCTAGATTTTCATTTAGGATGATGAGGATGATTATAGTATATGTTTAGAGATGTCCTTAGATTGAGAGGATGAGGTTTTGATTGACTTTGGAAGGGGTTATATAATGAAAATGACCAGTATGAGATAGAAACAGATGGGAAAAATTATTTGATCACAGTGTTAGCCTTAAAACAACATTGGCTATCTATGGTTAAAAGGATTAGCTCTCTAGATTTTCTATTGACTATGGAGCCACCCAAGAACAAGACAAATCCATCCAAGAAATAATAGGAATGACCAAGATGAGATCCCCCAAGAACAACATGGATCTGCCTAAAGAGGATCAAAACCACCCAACAAGGATTAGCATGAGATACTAGATGGATTCACCCAACTACATAGTGCAATCACCCAAATAGACATAGGATCGCCCAAGAATGGGATCACCCAAGACCAAAGCAAAGTCACACAAAAACGAGACTGCCTAAGACTAGAATGAAGTCACCCAAGAAGTCCAATGAAACCACCCAAGCAAACACAACATTTCCTAAGAACGAGACTACCCAAGACCAAAGAAAAATTGCCCAAGAAGGAGCACAAGTGCCCAAGAATAGAGTAGATCTACCCAAGAGTAGGACACATGACTAGGGATGTAAAAAATACCAAAATCTACCATGTACAAAGTGAATCCACCCAAGAAGGAACAAAATTGCCCAAGAACAAGGAAAAATCGCCCAAGGATGACACTAACTTAATGGAAAAATGACTCAATAGAAAATACATGACATCGATGATATTAACTGGATGGATTGAAGAAAAAGGTAATCACAAGAATACACACCAAGTAGCATAAAACTAGATTAGTCAAGTAGGATTGACAATCAATGTAGGCTCATAGCAAAAGCGCTAATACTGTCTATATGTGTATGGATAGCTAGAGATCACAACCCACAAGGGTGAAATATCACTTATCGATGGTGGCCAAAAGACGATGCCTAAGTAATGTCTAACTTAGTGCATGAAAGTACATCATGAGTAACTTTGGGATACGATAAACATCCCTTGCACCACATTGAATGATGATTGAATGGTCTTAAGCTAGGTTGACATAAGGTGATCTAGTGCATCTTATAAATACCAGGAGGGTATGCGAGGTGCATTCGTGAACACTATCCTGTCACAACTATGGATCAAGAAAATAAGCTAAGCCATTCAAACCAACCTTATACTCTTCTCTCAGTATCACTCAAGTACTAGAGCTTTGCTAAATATGATGTGACTAGATTGGGGTACAACTCTCACTTTTTCCCCTTTATATACCCCATTAGTTCACGTGGTTGAGGTTGTCCCTTGGGGGGATGAAATCCCCAAGTAGGCCTCCCTAAAAGAAAATATATTGTAGGTTTTTCTAATCCCGAAGCTCGCACGAAGCACAAAGAGAGAGCATACGTGTAAATTAGCACTCCTAGGTATACACTACAAGACTTAGGTCGATCTATGACTTTTGATCCTTAGGCTCACTGGAAGGTGCAAGGGCAGAGAAAATGTCAACGGAGGACCCCAAACACGAAAAACAGTAAATTGACCCTCAAGTGAAATTGAAGTGTTCCTAGATTAGTGGAAAAAATAAAGTATTTGGCCATATCTTGTAAGAAACAACATTATAGGTTTAAATCACTAGTCTTCAACTATTCAAGGCTATAAATAATTGTTCGTGTGATCACAAGTCTAGAGACAAGTTAGTGGATTAGTACTGAAAACTATGAAAGATGGTCAGAAAGCAGGAAAATGTAATCAAGTAAATTATACTTACAAGATCACCCATGGATAGTATGGATCTACTTGAATGATATACAACCACCTCAAAACTTATAAAACCACCCAAGCATCACACAATCACCCTGGAATCCATGAAAGCACCTCAAAATTGACACAATCGTCCCAAGATTAATGAAGTTGTCCAGGTAATGCACAATCAACCTGATTTAAGTAGGTCCATACCAAAATTAATGGAATCACCTCGATATCAATAGAACCACCCAAGCAATATGCAATCACCCCTATTTAAACAAGTCTGCCCCAAAATTAATGAAATTGACTCGATATTAATAGAACTGTACAAGTATTGCGCAATTACCCTGATTTAAGTAGGTTCACCCATTTACCTAGCAGATCTACCCAAGTGCCTACGAGCCAACTAGTTAATGAAAGGTCAAAGTAGAGTCACATGTATAGGATTGGATCCTCCCATTCACATAACATATATGCCCATACAATAATGTATTTATCTTTGTATAAACATATGAGCACAAAATAACTCAAAAAATTGAATTTTGATTAGTTGACCCATGATGTGGGTCCCACTAGGTGTGCTAAAATGTGTGCAATGAAATATGGTGTTTAAACAAAATGAAAATAACAAGAAAATCACTCAAAACACACAAAAACAAAGCAACAATCAAATTAGGCTAAGATAACTCAAACCTTAGTGAATTTCAATGAAATTCACATATGACAAAGCCCATAATGTATAGATTTTCCCAAGATGACCAATTTATATGTGTGCTCACTCGATTTCAATAACATAACAATGCTAAATTGCTCAAATTTGCATGATGATGTGAAAGTGGCTAAGTATTGAGTATATGGGGAGATGAGAAATTAGATAGATGGCTAGGATGAGATCTTATGTAATCAATGGTGGAGGATGGAGATGTTCTCTCAAGGCATAAGATGATGCCACCTAGAAAGAGGAGAGTGAATGAGAGGGAGATGATCTCTCAAGCCCCAAGATTGTGATAAGTGTCACAATGAGAGATCTTGAGAGGGAGATTGGTACTATGAAGGTACCTTGTGGGATGGGAAGATCATTGTCATAAATCTCTTTCATGTCCCACATTCTCAAAGCATGGGATGAAAAGGAATAAAGGAAATTTTAATTCCTTTAGGGTACTTTTGGAAGAAAGACCCATGTGCTAAAAGGACATGGGGTCTTTCCCAAAAGGAAAAATATTAATGAAATGGGAGACTAGGTGGATAGATATTAAATGGAAAGGGATTAATAGGATTAGGAATGCACAAATGATTAGGGGTAGGTTAGGTGGAGATTAGGATTTGAATTAGTATTAGAGGGAAAGAGGGAAAATATGGAGGATGTGACACCTCTTAATTAATGATTAAGTATGTGCACATGATTAGGGAGTGGATTAGGTGAGGATTTAGAGGTTAACAAAAAAGATTAGATGATGGGACATGTGGGAGAGTTTAAATAAATAAGAAATTTTATTTTTTTTTGGAAGAAAAGGAAATGAGGTTCTAATAAATAATTAGGAATAATTGTTTACCTAAGGTTGGAATTTAGGGGAAATAGACATAATGATTTTAGATGAACATCGAGATGGGGAATATTAATTAAATACTATAACACTATTTAATCAACATAAAGGATTGTAAAATATGGATTAAATTAAATAAATAAAACTAGGATAAAATTTCCTAAACGATAATGGCCATAGATGAAATAAACATAGATGAAAAACTAGGATAAAATTTCCTGAACGATAATGGCCAATTTTAAGTGTCTACACCTACATCTCCTCACTATAGTCTAGTGTTTACCTTATATGGCTCTAGTGTCTTGAAGATGCCATCTCATGAATACTCTTGTACTAGATGTCAAATCTTCATCTCTTTATGCCTACTAAGATCTATGAATATTATGATAAACATTGAATCGAGGAAGTATAATCTACTTGTGATTAAGTTGTGGACAAGAATTTATAGTTTTACCCTTATGAAAAGGTCACTTCATTTGTTGAGGCCTCTCTTGTCTAGGAAAGGTTTCCTCTTTCT
Source organism: Sequoia sempervirens (assembly GCA_007258455.2). Taxonomy (NCBI): domain Eukaryota; kingdom Viridiplantae; phylum Streptophyta; class Pinopsida; order Cupressales; family Cupressaceae; genus Sequoia; species Sequoia sempervirens. Next base: position 20,094 of record VDFB02267053.1, on the reverse strand, counting down.
TACCGTTAAGGAAACCTACTATTACTCAATGCTGGGGAGGTATTTTGCTTTACGATGGCTCAAATTTCTTATCTTGTATTCACTGTTTGAGTCTACTGACTCTACTTTCCACTTTGGTTCAATGATGCTAATAACATAGGATAGCTCTAGCTTTTTTTTTGCAAGTAAAACTATGGTGCTTGATCCTCACATTTCTATTATGAAGATTGCACTAAACTGCTATATGGAAGTATGTTGAAATATGCACCTAAGGATCTTTGTACTCTTTTTTAGGATTGGTGGTTGTTCTCTAGGAAATCAGTTTTGTTAACAGTCTTATTGTTGTCGCTTAATAGATCTATTTCTATGTTTTTGACAACCATACTGTTGGTTGTTAGCTGCTCTCTTATGTAATTTTCTTAGCTTTCTCCAATATAAAAAAAAGGTACAAGGGTTTGACCTTTGCTAGGGATATCTAATCTTCCTCTAGATCTTTTTCTTTTGTTAACCTTGGTGTTTTAAGCCTATGGTTAGTCAATCTTCAACTTATGACATCATGCTTAGTGCATTGATGTGCATGCTAGGTGCATTGTATTGTTGTGTTGTGACACCTTGTGTAGGTAAGGGTGTAATGCGACATGTTTAGTGTCACTTTCGTATCACAAAAAAATTGTTCATCTAATTTATGTTTGCTAATGTCTTAGGCATAAGCTTGGGGCATTACAAGATATATGAATGGGTCGATCTTATTATGTGTAAACATTATAATCTTTCTTTTTCTTAGATATTTATCTACAATAGTTATTTTGGTTTCCTTCTTATTGTATCATGTTATAGATAACTTTTTGGCATAATTTATCTTGACCTTGAGTCTATATTTACTATGTGAATTTAATTTCTTTTTTTTCTTTTTTTCTTCTTTCAACTTCTAGCATCCTTATCATTCTTTATCTTTTAGTATCCTAGCCCCACCTTTTCTCCTTGTCTTATTTAAATTAGAAAGGCACGATCGTAAACACAATTATATTTAAGAACAAAATTGTACATATAATCTATTTTAAGACAAATAAAATATATATGATATAAAATAAATATGAATCTTTAAGAATTAAAAACCGAAAGCTAAAATTTATCTAAATTTAGTCATATTTTACACCAATAAACCTAGTCAAAAGTTAAAACATCATATTTGAAACAAGGTTGAAAATGAATATTATTTGTAGAGCTCCTAATAATCCAATGGGTCACATTAAAAAAGACAGAGGAGTACATGCCAAGTAGGTTACCAAATAAAGGAAACTAAACATAGGTCACAATCCACACCCTACATTGAATGTGAGTTTCATTCAACCATTGGAGTAAGTTATAAATTTTGATGCGTTTGCAATGACAAAATTTGACTTCACTTTTTATGAAATAAAAGATGACATTGAATGTTGGCCTGCTTTTGACGTTGATGGCACTACTTCTTTATATTTGGTTGACGTTGACTTGGCTTGGCTGGATGGGACTGCTACCATTATCATCATCATCCTCTATTTTTGACACCCCTTTCGATGTTTCTAAGCTCTAAAATACTTGTTCCACTTTTGTCTCACTTCCACCACTTCTACTCAGTCGTTATGAACTTTTCCACTCGGGTGAAAGGTTATATTTTTTGTTATACTATTGGAATAGATGATCTTTCAGAAATATTTTATTGTTTAGATCTTTCAAAAATATTTAAATATCAGTTTTATTTGTATCAAAGATGAATTTTTTGATTTAGAAATTATAAAATTTCTTCTTGAGTTCTTTGTTTTTCATCCTGATAATAGATCATGGAATGGAGTGCGATACAAAGTGTTGATGCAAATGTTATCACCCAATGGAATCCAAAAATCTGAGTAAATAAATTATAAGATTGTTTTTGAAATGGATTGTATATGTTTTTGTATTAATATTTTGGATCACACAAGGTGACTCTCTACTTCCTAATGATGAAATGTTGAGTGTGATCTGAAACATCATTACAACAACATATATAGTTGATTTTAGAAACAATCTTTCGAATTCTACATAAGTTGTGAAAAAGTCATACCATCAATAATCATACTCATAGTAAAAGAAATTATGTCTATTTGTGAGTAATGTAATTAATATTGAATAGATTATTTTTATTTGTGAGATATCAATTCTTATATATTATCATATGAATCAATGAAGATTGATTTGAAAATTAAATTACACAATTAATCTTATATACTCTGATTTTTGGATTCAATTGTGTAATAATTTTTGCATCAAGTTTCGAATCACACTCCGTGATCCATCATCACAATTAATCTTGATAAAACATTATATCATCTTTATAGTATAAAGAAATTACATTTTTATTTAATGAAAAGAAAAATTAAGTGATATATTAATTAATGTGTATTCACTCAACAACAATCCAAACATCTTGATAATAGATCATAAAATATAATCTGAATCTTTGATGAAAAATGTTTATACAATTAACTTAAAAACAAATTGAAAAAATAACCTAGAATACTAGGTATGTAAACTGTAAGAAGACTGTCTTAATTTTTTTTTGACAGTTATGCGTTCCCATCAAACTTAAAAGCCTGAACCCCAGGACCATCAATTCTAAATATAAATATAGGACACAAGTGGCCACGAGACTTGAAGCTGCCAAATGTAAAGATCTCGCCAAAAGATAGGTAGTACAGAGTACAGACAATATGTGTACCTATCTAACAAGCAATGTTAAGGCTACCCCACTTAAAACATGGTAAAACCAGGGCCCAGATGATGGGATATGTTACTTCAGACTCTAAACAAAGAAATTTGACTACAAAGAGAAATGGGTCGTATCGGGTAGGGCTTATTCATGGAGAAGCAGCAGCAGCGTCAGTGTTCTTAAATTAATGTTGGGTTGGTGCTTTGACAAACCATAGCCCATTGAAAACCTTACCAGTTGGTTGTCTAATTAATAATAGATAGTTTACCTTGACCTCCAACAAAGGAACAGGAAGAATTAATTTCACATGATGATCTAAAGCTCAGGACTAATCCACATAGGCCTTGCATTGGGATTTGTACGAGAGGTTGAGTTTGTGAAGTTTAGATATAGATATATATTTTTTTTTCTGTAATAATAAGACCAATATAAATTCCAGTTTAGGGGACCCAGAAAATGATTAGAAGAGAGCCACTTTTATCATAGATCCAACTTAAGTGCCCACTTCACACTGAGCAGAGGGCATTTGAGTTCCCCCCATTGAAATGCTTTGACATTAAGCCAAGAATTGTGTTGGAGAGAATCATAGATTGCACAGAGTAATTGAAACTGTGTAAGCAGAACCTAAGATATATGGTGGCGGCATGGAGGCAGTCAACGTAGCTGAAGACAATTGGGCTACTGGAGTGACTCGTAAATTCTGTACCGATTTGCATTGACTGTCAATTTCTGCACCCATTGTTATTATAAGAACAGAGCTTGTTCTGTTTTGTATGAGCGAATGCTATTTTAATAGTGGGGTGTAGGTTGTTGTCCTAGAAAAATGATTAATGGAACGGATCTTTACAATGTGCTGACTGCAGTGGTGCCACTCTATGTGGCAATGATTTTGGCCTATGGGTCTGTAAAATGGTGGAAGATTTTCACACCAGATCAGTGCTCTGGCATCAACCGTTTTGTGGCACTGTTTGCAGTCCCTCTGCTCTCCTTCCACTTCATTTCCACCAATGACCCATATGCCATGAACTTGCGATTCATTGCTGCAGATTCCTTGCAGAAAATTATTATTCTAGTAATGCTCGGAATATGGACCAAGGTTGCAAAAAATGGGAGCCTAGAGTGGATGATCACCCTCTTCTCACTTTCAACACTGCCCAACACCTTAGTCATGGGAATTCCTCTGCTGAAGGCAATGTATGGGGATTTCTCAGGGGATCTAATGGTGCAAGTGGTTGTTCTACAGTGTATAATCTGGTATACTCTGATGCTTTTCATGTTTGAATACAGGGGAGCAAAACTGCTTATCATGGAACAGTTCCCAGACACAGCTGGTTCAATTATTTCATTCAGGGTGGAATCGGATGTAATGTCTTTGGACGGCAGAGAGCCTCTGCAAACAGATGCAGAGGTGGGAGAAGATGGGAAACTTCATGTTACAGTGAGAAAATCTACTTCTTGTCGTTCTGTATACTCTTCACACAGATCTCAAGGATTGAGCCTTACTCCTAGGCCTTCAAATTTGAGCAACGCAGAGATCTATTCTATTCATTCTTCAAAGAACCCAACACCCAGAGGCTCAAATTTTAATCACGCTGACTTTTTTTCCATGTTTGCAAGAAGTCCTCGCCAATCCAATTTTGCCCATTCAGACATCTATTCACTGCATTCCTCAAAAGGTCCTACTCCTAGAACTTCTAATTTTGATGAGGAGCATTTCAGGGACATGGGCAATAAGGTTGTTGCACAGAGTACTAACAATGGCAATTCTCCTAGATTTGGACCGCCCATGTACGGTAATACAGCCCCAGTTCCAATGTACACATATGGACCGAGGAGCCAAGGGAGCATAGGGAATGGGTTTGAGCTAAACCCATCTGTTATTCAGGGAAATTTGAGCTCAAATGCGGGAGTGTATCCTGGTCCAAATCCTGGTATGTTGTCTCCTAATGTCTCCAAAACAGTGAAGAAGAGTCCAAGTGATCCGAGGGCTTCAAAGCAGAGGATTATGGACGATAACAAGGAGCTTCACATGTTTGTGTGGAGTTCTAGTGCTTCCCCTGTTTCGGAGGCTAATCACCATGTATTTGGCCATGGCCCAGACTTTGCACTTTCTGATAACACTCCCAATTCCCACGCCAAAGAGGTTCGAACGCTATCCGCTTCTCCCAATGTACACACACCCAATGGAAGAAGAGGTCAGTTCCCATTTTTTTCTTACGTATCTTTAATATTCAAATGATGAGGCTCAGGGCTGGAATACTAACCCATGCTTATTACGACATCAAAGTTCAAATCTAGGTTCCAAGGAAATTCTGCTTCTGATCTTTCTCAATTCGGCATTGCGGTATTGCTAAAACAAGCACATTTCAAGTAGATCAAGATCCTCTCCCAATGTGGGCAGCCTCCTCAATGCGAGGCTGCCAGCGCTTGATTTTTATTACAAGCTCCGTGTATTTTAACATACAGTTATTGCTAGCTCTTTGAGTACCAACATATGATGTAGTCGCAGTCTTATATCTTAATTATGGAGCATTGATAGCAGTTGTATTTTCATTAACAAAACAGGTTACAGACTAACATGTGAACCCGAATTCTGAAACTAAGCTATGAAGTTTAGGAAATTTATAAGCTTGAGAATATAAACTTAACTAGTTCGCAGTTTTTTCGTTAGAAAGGTTAATTTGATAGATTGAGTTAAACATCTTCAGCAGGAAACAGGATTAATAGGTGATTTGGTGTTGCAGGTTTGCACGAGGCCCGCCAAACATATGAAGAATATATACCCGAACGGTTTAGTTTTGGGCACAAAGGAATGCCCCAAGAGGAAATCAATCATAAGGAAGGCCCTCCTCCCCTTGCGAGTCTCTCCAAGTTCGGTTCCAGTTCAACGGTAGAGCTCAATCCCAAAGGCCAGAATGACTCCAAATTCACAAATATGCCTCCTACCAGCGTCATGACTAGACTAATTCTTATCATGGTGTGGAGAAAGCTCATTCGCAATCCTAATACTTATTCCAGTCTTATAGGCCTCACTTGGTCTCTCATCACCTTCAGGTTTGTTTCCTGCTGCTACTGCTACAGTGCTGTATCTAATTTTTCTGAAGTGAGCCATGAATAGATCAGAGTTACGTGTTTCCCGTTGTTGATTAACAAATATTCTAGCCTTCACCTATAGCACGTACAATTTTTGCAACAATTTCTTGCTGCTGCTAAGGTTACATTTGAATGATTTCTGTTATATAGTTATATCTACATTGCTATACGTCCTTTTCTACAGGATTAAGTAGACTTGGGAAAGTATTATTTTTGTGGATCATAAACTGAATATTGAATAATTTCAGACAGCAGGTGTAAATTTATAGGCTGCTAAGATGGAGCATATGAGCTTGTACTTGTGAATATGGGTCCTTTACCAAGAGAGATAGTTTACAGAGATTAGGATCCATGTTAATCAAATGACTGCTTTATGGAAATTACTTTTGAGTAAAGTAAAAGGAATATAAGTTTTAACAAAGTGTGCAAGCTTTTTTATGTAATACAGGTTTAAGAAGAAATGAACCAGTGTTGTTTTGTATCAATATCAAACAACTCTGATATATTTTCGTGTTTTTATAATCATTTTTTCAGATGGAAAGTTGAAATGCCAGCAATCTTAGAGCAATCAATAAGAATATTGTCTGATGCTGGTCTTGGTATGGCCATGTTCAGTTTGGGTATGTTTTGGATCCTTCTCTATGTCTCTGTTTGAAGAGTTGTTCCGCATATCCCTAGAGTATGGCTTAGGGGGCTTTAGTCATGTAAACATCTTAGGCTGGATTAAGATTTCAGTGAGTTTATCACATACAAATATTTTCTAAGTTATAATAATGGATTCACTATTCTTATGCTTCTAATTTCCTGTTTGGATTACAGGACTGTTCATGGCTTTGCAACCCAGAATCATAGCCTGTGGGAATTCAATTGCAGCATTTGCAATGGCAGTCAGGTTTCTTACTGGGCCAGCTGTAATGGCGGCAGCTTCTATTGCTGTTGGCTTAAGGGGAGTCTTACTGCATGTTGCTATTGTCCAGGTATGTAGCAAACTCTGTGATTAGTACCTATTGCCAAAACCAGCCTAAATTAGAAACCTTCCTTTTTCCGCAAATCTATTGCTGTTATTTTTCTCAATAATCATCTATGCCCAGATGTTAGATTTTTTGCCTTAGAATTTAAGGGGCGGTAGCAGAGATCTTCTTATTTTGTACTCTTATCTATCAACCATTTGGAGACCTCTGGGCTCTCTTGATTTTTGTTACTCAATGTTTGCATATGCTTTTTTCTTCTTTAATGTTGGTGAAAATCTCTTTGTTCTAAATACCACAGTATTGCAATTGGATTAGTTCCTTATTCTCTTTCAAGTCACTTTTTTTTCTTCATTTTACATTATGCTTTGTTCTTTGGGTAAATGGACTAGTCTTCTTATTGTCTTTGAAAATTAGTCTCTTACTGATTTTTTTTCAGTTGTTGTTGGTGCAATTGGAGTAATCTTCCTATTGTCCTTTAAAATTAATCTCCTTGATTCTTTTTTGTTTTCTTTTTTGGTCATGGGTAAACCTCCTTATTTATTTCACTCAGGGAACTATGAGACCCTGGGTGACTTTCAACAACTATTTTGGAGGGCAAACTCTTCCTTTTCTAGAGAATTTGTAACTCTTAAACAGCCAGGGTTTGAACCTGGTCCTTGTATGAGGCAAAACCCATCTCTACCAGCAAAAGATTTCCAACCAACTTCTCAATTTATTCTGATTGAAGTTTCTGTTATCATCCACAAGTTATTTAGCAGCATCTTATTTATTTTCATGGTTTTTGTAAGGTAAAGTTGAATTCTTAGGTCTGCTGACATGTTTTATTGGCATGGCACAGGCAGCACTCCCTCAAGGCATTGTTCCCTTTGTGTTTGCTAAGGAGTACAATGTACATCCAGATATACTAAGCACAGCGTAAGTAATTGGTATTAGGTTGTTTTCCTAACTATTTCTGATCATAAAAGAATGCTGACATTTGACAACAATCAGCAAGCCAGTGCCATGTTGCTTGTAAATAGGAAAACACACCAATAGACTAAACATTCATTTTTACGTTGTCGTCTATATTAACCACTGTATAATATGAGTCCTTATTCCATAAATTCTGAAGCTGGCTGCTGCAAGACATGGAGCTGACAATTGTGTGGATTGTTTGCAGTGTTATATTTGGCATGCTGATTGCACTGCCGATTACTCTGGTATATTATGTTCTACTTGGAGTTTGAAGCATAGGGACTTTTGACCTGATTGAAGAAGTGGAAGGAGCCCTATCATGCAACATTGAAAGCCATAATCTCATATACAACAAATGATACAAAACCAACCATGACCCACAAACTTTGAGGGTCTAGAGAATTTACTCGCCAGAGTAGAGCATTGTTCTTTTCCCTGAAAACTTTTAGTTTGTATTCTATTTTACATTTTGTCATGTCTGCTTTCTTTTTTCAAGAAGGGCTTGTCACTTCCATCCTTCACACCAATAGTAACTCCCAATTTTCGGCCAGCATTCTTCCTGATTATACATTGTCAGTTTCAATTGCTTTGAAAGAAAGCTAGCTTGTTAGTTCTCCTACACTTATTTATGTCGAGGCTGCAGTTTTTTTTTTTGCAATTCTTGCCTCTTGTATGGTGAATACACAAAAAAAGGTGAATTGTAAGGCCTGCATATCAGTTTCTACAAATATCTAACATGGAATTAGTTTTCTTAAAACCTTAGAAGAACAGTCTGCTAGTTTTGCCTTAAGATTTTCTTGATCATTATAGTCTTTCATAAACTAGGATTGTGTTATGACTTAAACCATTTGCAAAAGCGCAAGGTTTACTTGCTCAGAGAGCAACGAGATGAAATTTCAAAATCAAATTTGTTGTGTTCATAAAGTATGAATCGATGGCATGCACATCCAGACTTTCGTTCAGTTTGGCTTCAGTCTGCACAGTTTAGTTCTTTTCAGTGCAATATATTGGGTTCTGAAATCAGTAATGTATTAGATGTTTTCTAATTTTCTATAGATTTTAGGTAACACAACTAATTAGGACTAAAACAAATAGTTAATTGCAGAGAGGTTACAACAAAGAGTTTATCCTCAGATGGCAACTATATAAAGCAAATGAGGAGACATAGCAATTATATTATGAGTTTTCGTTTGCACAAAAACTATGGCATAATTGGACAATTATTATGGGACGACATAGAATTATTTAGAGGATAATATTGGAAACACAGAATCTATGGTTGCAATGTTCATTTGGATAACTCTTTGTAGAGTTTCTTCAATCAATTTGTCCTAGATTATATTGTGGTCTATCCAGCTTGAATGGAATAAGTCAAGTTTTTCTAAGTAGAGAAAGACCTCTCATGCATCTAACAAAGAATTTTTGTAATTGGTTGTGAAAATGTGCTTTCATGAATCAAAGACATTCAATCACAAACAATGCAGAAGTAGGTACAAGGGCTTATTTTCCAGAGTTTAACACTGCTCTATGTTTCAATGATGGGTATAACCACTTAATGACTCAGGCATGAAGCAATACCCACAATTGCAGATTTCTTGATGTGGGCTCAGGTAGACTCAACGCTGATAGGGCTTCACATAGTATAGCTAGGTTCGAAGGGATTCTGTGAGATTGTAATAAAAAAAGTTCACTTGTTTTGTATTGGGTGTCTTCTGGGAATAGTGTGTCCAAGGCATTTAGCAGCTGAACAAGTATTTTTAATAGCCTAGTACTGATTTCCAAGATTGATTGTTCAAATAGATTGAAATACCATTTCAAGTAAGATTATGAATCCATGTCCACACAGATTGACAAGGCCTAAGATAGTTTTCGTTATAGAAACTTTAAAACATTCAATTAGATTCCAGAAAAGAATTTAAAATATGAGGGGCTTACATCATGATTGAGTAGGATGGTAACTCTGTCGGAGGGCATAAAATGACTCTTTTATATGAGGAAAGGCAAGTCTAAAAACGACAGTACAAGAATTGTTAGTGTTATAATCCATGGAGACAAGAATCTTAATCCAAGGGGATGGTACACCTGGTCCAACAAATAATCAGAACGAAATTGGATTGGTTCTTTGCAAATGTGAAGCAAGAGCAAATGACTGAAACAGCAAATGTGAAGCAAGAGCACATGACTGAAACAGTTGAACCTGAGTGCACTAGAGAGATTTGGAGTTAAGCCATAGCACACTTCGAATGGGCAGGGAGTTAAAGGACAACTCGTGTGTATGATTGTGTGAATGTTGCAGGAAGATTTAGGCTATAGTTATAAGGAGAAATCATGCAACCAAACCTAATTCTAGATAGATGCAAAACTCAAATCATATGTTATGTACCAAGGCATATGATATTATGGTTTACAAAAGTAGCTGAAATGGAGCACATATCCTTTTAGTTATGTTGAGTCAAATGAGTATCTCGTGTCACGAGTTATAATGCAGACTTAGTGTATATGGATGTGCTTGCAATGTGCTTAATGTTGGGTTGCCCTTTGGAGTCTTCAATGTGATAATGTGTACCTACTTGGATTTTTCTTCTCTCGAAATAGACTAGTGGAAGGGTGGATTTATAGATTTGATGAGGATGATTGAAGGGTTAAAATTGTTTTAAGATGGATTGTTAGGATTGCATGAGATTTTGAGAGGGAAGAGAGAATTACATGTAAGTGGTTGGTGTAAGGTTTGGTAGTGATTGGATTAAGTGGATAGTTGAGATTGAAAGCTAATTTAAATATGGATTGAAGGTGGTTGGAGATGGATGACTAAGATTTTGCTTGATTGATATGACGGCTAGGATTTGATAATTTGTATTTAAAATTGATGGGTGGTTGGGATTGGAAGGCTATGATTGATTTGATGATTTAGATGGCTAAGATTAAATATTGACCTCATTTAAGATTTTTAAGAATTTTAAATTAAGTAAATGGATGATGTGGATTTTGGACAAGTGTTATATTCTTTAAATGGAGAGGGGATGGGGAATATTAGTTTAATTAATTAATTAAATAAATTTATTTAATTAACTAATGTTATGGTGATTTAATTAAATAAGTAGAATTTATTTAATTAGTTGATGAGGGAAACCTAATTAGTTAAACAATCTATTTAATTAGTCAATATTGGAGGTGATATGAGTTTAATGACTAGAGTTGGTTAAAGCTTAAGGATGCATTTTATTTGTATACATTTTTCTCCTCTTTGAGACGACATTGTGATTGAAACAAATGGTATTGTTTCAAAGAAAATATAACATAGGCATTTGATGAGGTGATGGGATGCCTTAGCTGAAAAAAATAAAAGTTAGAAAATGGATTAGTTATGCCCACTCAAGAGAGCAGGCGGGATGACAAGACTTGGGTATCTCTCAAAAGAACCAAGTTCAAAGGGATAAATAATAGATAGGGAGTGTGGAGAGATAAAGGGAAGGGGGTGAGGGGGATCATGATATAGGTAGTTAGATGCATGATGGTTGGGGTGAAAGGGAATGAGAAATGGTGTTAGTAATTGAATAAAATGTGTGAAGAGTTATGATGAGATGAAATGGGTATTAGGTGATGTGTGATGACAATAAAATAATGATATGATGTGTATTATGGTTATGATCAATATGATTGTATGATGAGGACTAATATTGGTGATTATAGATACATTGGGGGAATCATTGAAGAGATTCTAAATGTGTTGAGCAACTTCTTTGTTATATCATAGAACAATATAAATTGGGATATAAATATCAAGGTAACTGTGGTCACATGAAATTGCACCCTTCTAAACATAGGCTTAGCATTCCAATGATAGTGGAAACGACCTCAAAGTGTGGGACCTTGCAAAATGAGGTCAAGTCTCCAGAGAAGGTCAACTTCCTCTCCAAAATAGGTGCAACAATACTATTCCAACCTAGCATATATGAAGTTCTATCACTAGTCCTATCCTATTAGCTCATAGAGGGAAAGGGAGAGAAATAATGCATAAAATAGGAAAGGGAGGTGATACACCAAGGTTAGAACTTGTTTCTTCCTACTTGAAAGAGCACAATAAATTCAATGGAAATAGCCAAATGACTTACATAGTTCTCTATTATGTCAAATTCTAGGGATAACATAGAGGTTAGGATTTATAGATGCTACAAGGAAAGAAGCATTCACAAGACAACTACAAACCTATTTTTAACACAACATGCAAGTATAGAAGATAACAAAACAATATTTAGATATGAAGGTAAAGAGGTTTACACAAAATATCCCATAAGAGAAGAGGTAAAATGATCAATTTTCATTAAAAAAGAGGCCTAGAAGCCAATTTACAGTTGTAGAATGCTAAAATGCATGTCTTCTAGAGAAAATTCAAGGAATAACCTTTGAATTGAGTACAATACTTGCCTTTATAGTTCAGGCATAACTTAGATGATCAAGCACCAAACCCTAACTCAATTAGGGTTAACACAAGACAAAATCTAATTAGATCACAAAATCTAATCTCCACCATGAATGTAGTAGGTGCCAAGCATTTAATAACAAACATTCCCTTACAGATTATGGCTAGGGGAAAGGAATTTTCCCAAATCATGCATCAGAGGACATCTATAGGGAACCAATACCTAATTTTGCCACTCAGTTATCTTGGTAATATGGAAAAATCAATGAGGGCAATAGGAGTAGCTGAAATTATCCTCGATGGAGTATATTGTTGCGTTCACTACATCGCTCTATCACCTCGAGCTTGAGAAATTATTGATGAAGGTGGCAAGAAGCATTTAATTCCTTTATGAACTCTGCAAGTAGACGTTGTTCCACTTTGAATGTGAACCATTGATTTGTTGAGATAGGATGAGATCAACAATTAGATCCATCTTGATCAAGTTTGAATATTAACAAGAATTCGATATGCTTTTAAAATTCTTGACCAATAGGAACATTCCAAGTCATACTCACTTTACATGTTATTTGAGTGGGCTCACTAAGAAGAGTGCCTTCAAAAATGTGAGTGGCCTCATCTAGAAGACCACATGGTAACCTTCCACAATTCCACAACATGAAATGGGACCCGCACTGAAGAGCTTGCAAACTCACGAAATCCATTTCAAAAGCTTCTATGTGTCACCCTTGCTTCCATGACTCTATTTTGTCTTTATCACCATAGACATGAGGAAACTAGTGAGAAGAGAATAGATGTCACCCCTGCCGTGGTTTCACGACGTCATTTTTCTTCAATAAAATATAGCCCACAAACTTGCAAAAATTGATCAAAAGTTACCACATGGCAGGGTTGGGAATAGAATCAGATTCAAACTTTTGGACAAAAAGTTCAAAAATCCAAAAAAGGTCCAAAATTCCAACAAGGATTTGGGTTTGGGAAATTGAAACAAATTCAGACTTTTGGACAAAAGTGTTGAAAGAATGAAGGAGCCCCTTAATGTGTTGTCATTGATGTCAACATTGGTTGTTGATATCTACTCTAATTTGGTGAACAAAATGGAGATACCTTGATTTGGTATTTTGGTCCACATTCATTCATATGATAAGATTTACTTATGCTGTGATAATATGTTGTTCTTGACCATTATGTGCATCTATGTTCAAGATTTAGTTGTTTTGGATGTATAGTTTGAAAGATATAAGTGACAGTATCTCGACATACAATTTTGGCTATGTACAATGCATTTGGGTATTGAGTAATCCAGTCTGTGTTCCTCCGATGATAAGAATTAGACTTTGCAATTTTGGGAGATTGTTTATAGGTGTCAAAACTTTGTATATTCCAGTTGGTGCATGATTATGTGGTCAAATTGATTGTTGGTGTCAATCAGTTAGCATATTTTGTGATTAGATCTATTTCCTAGCCAACCTAATGCTTGGTGTGTGTTGCGGTGATCAAATATGTAATGTGGATGTTAGTGAGATCTATTTTAGGTCCATGCCGACCTAAATTAAATATTGCACATTTGGTTTAAGCGCGAAGATGTTTTTGGTACAAGTGTGGATCCGACAAGGCAATTTTTATTTAATTTTAGGGCTACATCTAATTAGGATGACCTAATTGATGTATGCAGATGGATTGAGTATATATGTAAAACATTTTTGAGGTTGTAGGTGTGTGATATGAGATGCGAATATGTGAACTTTGTATGTACATGATTAGACCTATAGTAGAGATATTGTGAATATTGAGCAACTATGAAGCAGAGCATTGTTTTGTTAAAGTGCATAGAGTCAATATAATGAGCTTCAAAGGAACTAAATTTAGCACAAGGAAGGTGCATTTTGTATCAGTTCACATCTTGGCAGTGTAGCCATTCTATCTTCTATCTTTCTTTCTTTTTGTGGCTGTGAGCCCTATTGGACAGTGCATCATGATAGTGAGCCTTTGTAATATCTTATAGCTGATTATAATATATTGTGAACTAATCCTCACCATGGTTTTTCCCCTTTTGGGTTTTCCACGTAAAAATACTATGTTCATGTGTTATGTGATCTTGTGATTGTTTCATGATTTCATTCATTATTATTGTTGGATTTGTTTTGTTAATTGGATGGATTGTGATCAAATGGTTTAATGGAATACTGATTCACCCACCTCTTAGTATTCTGCGTGTTCAACAATTGGTATCATAGCTCAATTCCTTCTAAGAAGCCTAACTTGAGGAAGATCTTGGAGGTTGAACACATGGCTGATAGAAAGTATCCTACTCCTCTAGAAGAAATTTCTGCAATTGAATACATAGAAGATGGTTGCATGGTTGACAAAGAACTTAAAGAAACTCTTGAAGATCTTGATAGGGTTGAAGGTGAAAACAAAGATCTAAGGAAAATCTCAAGGAAGCAAATGGATGCATTAAAAAATTGAGAGAACAAATCAAGAAGTTCAAAGAAAGACATAAGGAACTCAATGAACAATTGAGGCAAGCAAATGAAGACATCACTAGACTGAAAGTGCAAATGGAAGAAAAAAAAAGAATTAATGAATGTTTGAATGCAATGGTAAAAAACAAGATTAATGAATGTACAAGACTTGAACAAGAAGTGGAGAATCTGAGATCAAATTTAGAAAAAGCAAGAATTCATGAGAACAAATTCAAAACAAGTTCTACAATGCTTGATGAACTAATTGTAGGGCAGAAACCATCTAAAAATAAAGGAGGTTTGGGACTTGAAGAAGGAGAAATCTCAAGGATAATCAGCCCCAAAAAAGGTTGAAAATCAAGAGAAGAATCAAGGCAATGGCAAACAAATCCGGAATCAAAGAAGCAATACTAGAAGACCTCGTATCAAACAACCAAATGATCAAAGTTACCAATCTTTCAATGGTTTTTGTTTTTCATGTAATAAATTTGGACATAAGGCAATAAAATGTAAAAGTAGAATGAATCGAAATGCTAGACCCTTCTCTAGACAATGTTTTGCATGCAAGAAATTTGGACATAGAGTTATTGAGAGAAAAAACCAGATGATAAATAGATATAATGCTGGTAGAATGGTTCAATCTTTCAATGGTTATTGCAATACGTGTAATGTATTTGGACACAAAGCTAACTTGTGCAAATATAGATTGAATAGAGGTTAGTTTGGTTAGAAAAATGTTGTGTGCTATAGATACAACAAACTTGGACACATTTCAAAATTTTGCAGAAGAATGGGAGACAGACTAATCCAACAAAGAGAAATGAACTTATGAAGAAAATTGATCTGATTGAAGTAAAGAAGGAAATGGAAAAGATTTGGAGAAAGAAAGAGAATCTCGAGAACAAAGAAGAATCAGTAACTACAAATGAATTTGTACCTCTCTGGGGCAGATAATTCTCTTGAAAATTAAACCTAGACATGGGCTTAGGGGGAGCAATAATAGAAAAATCAAAAACCCCCTAGAAATATGAGGTGTCAGGGAGTGACACAAGGATATGTGATGAAAAATAACATGCTTAAGCTTTTGAACAAGAAACCAGTAGAAAATGTGCAAATATGAAGAAATGCAGAGCATTTTAGGGTTTATTAGCTTTACGGAATTTGAAGCATTTAATGCAAATTAGGGCAGATCAAAAATATTTAAAGTGAGACTCTAAGTCGATTTCAATCACTTTTCGAATTTGAAGAGAGCAGAGCGAGTTGAAGAAGATTTGAAGGCAATTCAAAGCAAATTTGGTGTAGAGTACTCAAACTCTAGATCATATTGTGCACATAAAACGACTTTCTGTGCTTTGTGGGTTTAAAATAGAATTGATTTCTTAAACATTTGAGCTCGAATTAAGGATAAAATGGTTACCCCAACTTTTATTCACATCACTGAGAGGCCTAAACCAAAATTTAAAAGATATCTAATGAAAGTATTTGATAATGACCCTGTTGGTGCCTTCTCGAGTATTCCATTTAGGATTTTGCCTATGGAAGATACTAGGACATACATACATGGGAAATTGGAAGAATATAATCACCTGAAAAATCATAGAACTTTGGACCAATGAGCTTATTGGAGATAATCACCTTATGAAACCAGAATATGTTAACCTAGTGAGGAAGAAGCTAGATGTTTGGAACTGGTTCCATATGTGCAGTAGTGATGCTGATGCCAAATATGTGAGATTAGCATTGAGTAGATTTCATGACAAGTTCTTATTGACCAATATGCCAAGACTCATAACCAAGGAAGTAATTAAAGATGTTGCAGGGTTGTGTGATACTGGACCCATACTGATACTTAAGTCTATGAAGAACGAAGTTGTTATGGAACTTATTGATGCCACCTATGACAAAAGGGCTTTAATGACTAAACCTATCCAGAATCCTGCTATGAGATATGCTTCCATGGTGATAGGTCACAAGATCTATTTTACAAACAGAGAAAATTCAGTTTTGGCTGTGGCTATCTATGTTGCATGTATGAAATGGTAGTAAATGGAAAATAATTTGATTTGTGTGAGTTGCTTTGGCAACAACTTCTTGAGAATCTAAAGATGACAAGGGAAAAGAAGTATGCATTTAAGTTTGGCACTTTGGTTGTATGTTTGTTGAGAGAGCTTCCCAGAAGAAAGGATGTCATATGGGACAAAAGAAGACTAGTGGCACATCAAATTCTAGATTACATGCATAGCTTGGGCAGATTATAAGCTTAGGATGATGCCTTAACTGCATTCTTTGTAGTTTTTCAAAAGAAGATGCATGAAAGGGAAAGAATTCTCCGCAAACTTATGGACAAATCTGCAAAGGAAAAAACTTTTCTTATTAATTTTGATGAGTGTATTATTGAGACTGTTGAACCAAGGATGGTATGGATTATGCCTCTTGGCTATGAAGTTTCCGAAGATGAAGTAAATAGATATGTGGACATATTGCTTAAAAGTCCTAAGGACCCCTCACAAGCAAGATATGGGACATATGAAGAAAAATCATTAGAGGTGCACATGGAATTAAAGAAACCTGAAATCAAGAGAAAGGCAAGGAAAATAGTAGAGGAATGGGCTAGAAGGGAAAGATATACAAAAGAGTAGATTAAGGAAGTCAAAGCAAGAGAAGCCAGTATTGCAGGTGGGTCCTTTGAACCCAAGAGATTAGGAAGAACAACTTCCACCTCTGCCTCTACACTAATTAAGTCCTCCAGAACTTTTACTATTACTAGTAAAGGAAAGAAGGTGGAGCCCAGTGCTCTAGCAATTGAAGAAATCATTACTCCAGCTAAACCAAACAAAAGAGCAAGCAAGAGGAAGAATGTGACTCCAATAGCAACCCCTGCTACCTCTACAAGGAGAAAGAAACAAAAAGTTTTTAGAGAAAAGAACCTATGCATAGTTGTTGAAGAAGAAATGGAGCTAGGAATAGAGCATGAGGAACAATTGAAAAGAAGAAAAAGTAGTGCTACTGAGAGCGGTGAAGGTGATTCACAAGAATCAAGCACCAGAGCTAAGAAGCAAAAAATAGATATTGTGGAAACATCAGAAGAAGAAGAAGAAACTAAAAGAGAAAAGGATGGCTTTACTATACATATCCATGATAATCCTGAGAAGAAGAAAGAAAAGAAGATAGTGGAAGGCCCTTCAGAGAAAAATAAAAAGTGGAAAAAGACTCCTCTGATAAGGGCACACACTCCTATGAAACTAGATGTTTTAGTTAACATGTTACATCATGATAATATGCTAGAAGCTACAAAAAAATTGTATGAAGAAGTTGATGAAATAGATAAGAATACAATTATTGAAGCTATCATCAAACACATTATTATCTTAGAAGCTAACATGAGCAATGCCAAGAAAAAGGTTCTTAGAGTTGTATGGGATGTCTTAGCAGAAAGAAGAAGATAGGCCATTGAAGCAGAAGATAAAGTGAAAGTTGATGCCTTGGAGGAAATTGGATCCTCACTATCTGAAGATGATAAAGCTACATTGGTAGAAGTATACACTAAGGAGTTCAAAGTTAAACAAAGGGTTACTATTCTTATGGGCAGCCAAAATGATTAGGTTGAAAAGCTGAAGCAAGAAACGGTAAAAACCATCAAAGATATTGTTGAGAAATTTGGTATGATAACTGCTTCCACATCCAAAACCACCCAAGGAAAAGAAAATGTTGAAGAGGAGGTTACTGATGAGAGGGAAATCTTCCTCCTAATTTAAACATGCCAATATTTAAGGAGGTCATGGAAGATATAGGTGAGATGACCATACAATAGAAGAAACAACATTGGTTGATGATATAGAGAATGTTGTGTCCTCTCCACCACTGGTAAATGGAACACAAGCCACCTCTGAGACTTCTATTCCTCTGGAAGACACTAACAAGCTTGTTGGTGATGATGAAAAATAAGGTGCAAAACAAGAAAAAGAGAAGAATGATACAAATGACACTAAGGATCACTCTAATAGACAAAATGAAGATGTTGGTAAGGATGCTGAAGAAAATCAAAATGAGAATGGTGAAGAAGAGAAAGGAGAGAAATATAAGGATGATAACAAAGACAATGACAAGGAGGATGAAGATAAGCAAAAGGAAAAAGTCTTCAGTGAAGAGGAAAAAGAAGAGAATGAAGAAAATTCAGAGGAAAGAAAGAATGAAGAAGAAGCCCAAAATACCATGGAGCTGCCCAATCCCTCCAGAGAATCTTCCTCTGAGAATCCTCTTAAGTGTCTTTTGTTAAGACAAATAATATTTCAATCAACAATATCTCCTTAGTTATTACATATCCCTATGTATCAAGGAAGTATAGATCTAGAGAAGATCTCACCAATTCAGAAGTTGGAGCTTGGAGATGTATTTCATGCTTCTGGAAGGAAAGCAATAATTGAAACTCACCAGAAGGGAATTGCAACTCACTAGAAGGGAATTGAGTTAATAAATGAAGAAATAAAGACTTTGCAGGATGCCACCCCCGATTCTTCAATTGACAATTCTTTAACTTATGTGGAAAATATTAAGTGTTTGGTAGATTCTTTTAAGGAATACACCCCTAGTCTAAAAGAATAGGTTAAAAATGGAGTTGAAACAAGGTTTGTAGAGAAGAGACTATTGGAGTTGCAAGAAAGATGTGCATCAACACATAATAAAGTGGAGAAATGCTTGAAGGAAGTTCAAGAATGTGAAGATGAAGAAAAGAGTTTGTTTTTGTACTGCATGAAGTGGCTAGATGCCACTCAAGGCATTAAGGACCTAATGGACTGAATTGAGTCACAAATAACCAATGCCTCCAACACTTATGACCCAACTCAAGATAGAGATCACACCACTTGGAATGCCATCACAGACCTACAAAATAGATTCTTCACATTACAAAGGTAGAAAGAAGACATCATAGGGTGGTTTGGACAGCTTGGGGACTTGGTGAAAACCAAGCATATACCAGTATCAAGTTCCCTAGCTGATGTTGAGAAACTTGCAAAGATAAATCCAAATCCCAGTACACCAGAAGAGGGAGAAGAGAGTATAGTAAAGCTTGAATCATTGTACAAATCGCTTGCAACAACCAAGAAAACTTGGAATGAAGGAAATTCTACTTGGAAATCTATTCTCAAAGAGCTTGAAGGAGCCTCCACCTCTGGTTAAACATCTCTTCACTTGTATATTCTTTCATTGTTTCAGTTTTCCATTTTTTCATTGTACATATGGATGGTTCAAATATTTGGGTTAACTCCCTAAGGGGGAGTCAGTATATTCAATTCAATTATTTACTTGCACATATGCATTTGAGGGGGAGTTTACATATGTGTTACCGACACACCATTTTTCCTTGATGTCAAAGGGGGAGATGGTGTATGTTTGAAGTTTGGAGAAGTTTGTGAAGTTTTTGGAGAAGTTTGGATATTCATTTTTGGCACATGTTGTCATCAATGAAAAAGGGGGAGATTGTTGAAA